>JAODUH010001555.1:0-12723 GCA_027564835.1 Typhlichthys subterraneus | reverse complement strand
AATAGTAACTAGACATATATATGAAAAAATAACCATAACTCCACAAGTTGGGGGAGTGGGGGGAAGTTACGTGCACGGCCCACTTAGGGATGAACAGGTTAACTAACAGTGAGCAGCATGACACTTGACTGAGAAAATGTTACCTGTTTCTAGTCTAATTGTAACTGTAACGTTACATTGTAAAAGGATTAGATTTGGAAAGCTACAGTGTGACATGACATAGTGATGCATATTCTCTCATGTGTTGGATGTGGACATGTGCCACTGATTCATGAGCTATGTCCTGCACCAAATCAAACGGTCTCACTGTTTGGGATGCTCCCAACAATAACAAAACAATCCAGCTGGGCGATCAGCCTCAAGCCACACAGGACGAGCTGGAACTGAATCTATCTGAGCACACACGATATGTGATGCGCGATTCAAACTGGCTGTGTGTTGCGTGTGTGTGTGTGTGTGTGTGTGTGTGTGTGTGTGCGTGTCCTATACCTGCTTCCTCATGACGTCAGTGGCCTGCATGATACAGCGGGGCGGCAACCCGTGGTTCCGGGCCAGAAGGATGGCCTGCTCCAACGTCACGCTCAGGGTACAGCTGTGGGCCAGATGTCGGAACCAAAACGTGAAGATGCATCACATACTCTCAGTTGTACCGTGGCAGAGTGATGTAAAAGACACGCGGCCATCTTACGGTTCTGTGGGCTGCGGTGTCACGCTAGTGAGTTTAGCAGTCAAACGTTCTGACCCGTTAGTGCTCATAGCAGGATAAGCATAACATTACAGTACAGTACATGAGCAAATCCCCTTGAAATAAATCCATGCACTCTCATCTAAAAGTCTCCTTGCTGGTGACAAAAGCTTTGAGAGATACCTTGTGTGTGATCTATTATTTCACTAAACAGAGAGAGAGCCTCAGTACATCTGTCTGTCTGTGTGAGTCACTCAACTGGGCAGTACTTAAATGTGCTCCCTAGCCTGAACATTCACCAAGGCAACACTGTGGCCACGGGGGAACGCCATCAGAGCAGAAGAAGAAACGTGCCGGCTAGCTTTTGTTTTTTAAACATTCAAACAAATTGGGCGAAAGAGGCATGATTTAGATGTATATTTAAAGGCACGGTTAGTCATTGTCGAGAACGCTTGCTAACTTTGAGATTAAATCAAACTCCCACAGAAGCGCCGCCTCCTATTTACAGAGCCAGGGCTGTGTAGAAGTACCGGATTAATTTTTCAGCATGAGCAGAGAATGGCAAGATAGCGAAATGCAAGGAAATATTTAGTGAATTTGACAAAAAGTATATTAGCTTACAATTATCTTACAATTGCAGACTATTAAAAAAAAAAAAACGCGGACCGACATTACGTATTGTATGTAGTCTACGGCATTCAGGGCCAAACATACAGCCTACAGTGTCTCCTGCTCCACCCAGGCACACATCCTCGCTAATGAATCAGTTCAGCCGCTGAAATGTCATTGAGAGTGAGCCAAGCACTAACTGGAAATTATGAAGAATAACGAACGCCGCTTCATTTAAATCAAATGTCACAAAGGAACTTGCAGTCAGGGGAGTCAACTCTGCTTTCTCATAATCACAACTAATATTAGTTGTCAATATGATCAGGGGGTCCACGGAGAGCCAGCAATTCTTCTTTGGCAGAAGTTAGACTCTCACTAAAGTCGTGGAGTGTGAGGTTTGTAAAAATCAATGTTGACATGTGTGACAGGGATTCATTTTTGCAATGAACCTCCTTCATACAGACACACACACGCACACACACACACCCACACAAACACTGTCCTGCTGTTATCGCATGCGGGTGGCCTGTGATACATTCCTAAGAAATCCAGCGAAAGGTGTCAAAGTCTCCCAGGTGACCTTTTCTATGATAGCGAGCCACACAAGGACACATTGTGAGATGATTGTCTGGCCTGGGTCTCTGCTTCATGCAAGATCAGAAGACTCAAAGCGCGTAGCATGGGACACAGTTCTGTCATACGCGCCAAAACGCTTCACAGCAGATAGAATCAGGATTGAATGTTCCCTTGAGTTCCTATTGCTTCACCGAGACAGGATCTGATAAAGGCCATGAATCCAAAAATCCTTTTTTTTATGTGCTGGAAGATGTCCCAGCTAAGATATTTGGAAATTATAGTTCTTGCAATAGGCCGCCTTAGGGCTTTTTAAACCCAACCCTTTGGGCTTCCCACCATGATAACAAGTTTAATATCACAGCTCAGGGGCTTTAAATACCCCTACAACTGAAGCAGGATAGAAAGATTTGTAGTCTCCTTGTTCATTTTGGCTGTTGTCATAGGATTGGCTGATTTATACCTGTTTCTGTTTAATGTGGTTTCAACCCATTTACAGCCTCTATACCCGCCAGAGAGAGAGAGAGAGAGAGGGGGAAAGAGAGAGAGAGAGAGAGAGAGAGAGAGAGAGAGAGAGAGAGAGAGAGAGAGAGAGAGAGAGAGAGAGAGAGAGAGAAGCCACAGAAAGGCTGTAAATATAAGCTATAGAAAGTGTATCAAAATAGCCTTGATGGGAAAGACATTTAGAAATATGGGGCAGGGATGAGCTAGGAGTCAGGTAACATCCACAAAATATATGTTTCATTTGGTCTCACAAAATAGTTGATCTGCACTGTCATCAAGTTTTGAAGACCAGTTTTATATTTCCATAAAGGTTGCTCCTGGCCTCAAGAGAAAGTCAAGGTCAGATATACAGTAAGGTGGCAAAGAATGTCGAACAATTCCTACCTAAAACTCTTACAATCTGCCCCATGGGTCTCTTTCAGACTCTAAACACAGGATCTCAAGAATGTTGGTGAATATTTTAATAATTCCCCAAAGTATCTGACTTTATTTCATACGCTTCCTCCTGTTATTGTCTCCCTTTGCTTGCAAAGTTTAAACAATGTTTAAGCCTCTGTAAAAGGAGGTATTGGCAATATGTAGAGGAGAGAGAACACACCATGCTGTAAACTGCTGAATCCCCTAAATGATTTAACTGCTATTAAAGCACATCCACCAGGCTGACTAATCCAATCAATAGTGCATGACAAAGCTGACGCACGTCATTTCCACATTAGAAACCTACTGGCTTTGGATATTCAGTGTTTTCAGTTCATTCTTCCAAGTATAATGCCTGGGCTGCTCGCGATTCACACCAGCAAGCATTCCTTGTACTGCATTTAAATGTACACAGGATGTATGTATGTCCTCTAACATACGAGGTTCAAAGCAACCATAAAGCTGTCCAGTCCCCCAGAAAAACACAGTAGTACTCTTTATTTCGATATTTGGGTTTCTCGCTGTTGTTTCTGATGCAGATTAAAGGCGCCACTGCCTGTGATGTAACACAAAGTGCAAGTGGCAAAAGGCTGGATCATTATTGTGTAACCTTCAAAGACAATATGGTGGCCGCCGGTGGAACAGTCTTCAATATGGCAGGCCTCCTCACCTGCTGTGGCATTGCCTTTGGCTACTGCATGGAATAGACTAGGGGCAAACAAGCTTGCCCCATCCATGGCACTTTGTCAGAGAGTCTGCTATACCCAGCGGACGCCTGAGTGTGCACGTGCGTGTGCGCGCATGTAGGCAAAAGAGACAAAAAAGTAGAGCAGAAGTAGAGGAGTAGAAGAAGTAGAAGTAGAAAAAAGTAGAGAAGAAAAAAATAAAGAACGAGGGTGTCAGGGAGAAGGAGATGGGTGAATATGGGTGGCGGGGGGAGATTAAAGATGAAGGCTGGGACTAGGGATCAGGGGTGACAAACGATCCGGATATTTTCGTCCCTGCGCTTTGATGAATGGCGCCTTCAGCCGAAGGTGAAATAAGGGGCCGCATATAGAATTCAAAGGCAAAAAGGGCCTAATTGACCTGTCTCATTTCCCGTGTGAAGTGCTTTAAACTCTTAAAAGCCCATCATCTGCCCACAGAAAACAATGATCCCTTTTTAACCCCAACCCATTATGGTAGTGTGTGCAATGAAATGTGTATTGATGTAAAACACGGTGCATGGTTACATTTATATTATGAAATAAGTACTGATCGGTAGGCAATACCCCTAGGGGTAGATAACGGTAATACAGGGTGTACGTGAGGTCGTATAATTTGATAGCAATAACAATGAAAACAGTACTGTTATTTGTCAAAACAATTTATATGTAAAAAAATGCCTATAAATCGAGGGGTGAATTGTTGATCTTTGTGTTCCTGAGCAATCAAACTGTCTTTCTATTTATTCTTAGGCATTGCTGTGTAAAATTGTATTAGAACATTATTTTTACGTATTTATTACTGTACTATTTCTCGGATTTGATTTGCTGTATTAGAGCATATAAAAAAGTAATACTATTCTTACATTATCATGATGCTATTTCTTGCATTATAAAGTAAAAAGTAATACAAATTTTACATATTCATTATGTTATTTCTTTGATTTACTTTTTATGTATGCTGTATTAGAACGTTTAAAAATAATTTTATAATATATTAATTGCATTAATACTTGAATAAAAAAATTGGAAAGTTATTTAGAAAGAATTGGTTATTAGTCATGTAGCCTCCAGCCTTCAACTACTTATTGTGTCCCTGATAATAGATCGCTACCTACATCTAACCAAGGACTAGACCTCATCACATCAATGGTTAGACCGTGTATCCGCCCTAGCGTCCCCCCCCCCCAACACAAGGGGGCACTGTAACTGAGCGCAAAGACCCCTCACTCACCGGTGAACGCCGCTGTTGCACATGACGATGTACGTGGCACCCAGGCGCCAGCACAGCTCCGAGGCCACGCTGAGGAGACCCGCTCCGGACGCCCCGGACGCCCCTGGCGCCCCGCAGGCCGTGTGCTGGCAGTCAGCCGTGCGACGGCAGCCGATGAAGCTCTCCATCAGGCGGTAGAGCTCCTCCAGGGCGTTCAGGGGTCGGGTCAGCTGGAGGGGGAGACATTGTCATTGTGGCTCAAATGGGCGTGTGATAGGGGATCCGTCAGTGGACCCCCCTTTCCCCCTCAAAGGCTGGGCTGACTTGACAGGGATAGTTTGTACTCAATTCAATTCCACTGTATTGCAGACCCTCATGCTTGGAATGCATGGAACACAGCAGACGGCAAACACTTTCTGGATGGCACAGCATGAAAGTCGAACGGAATGGCAGTTGATGTCGCATTGTTTACAAATAATTTAATAAAAAAATGTTCAACACAATTATCTAGTAGCAACTGTTTCATGTAATTATTGTTTGATTGTATCTAGTATTCTAGTGTGGTTGCACCAAAAGTATTACCTTCTCGTTGTCAATGTTTTCTCCGTGTGTGAGGGAGCTACGAATATCCGGTTGTAAATGCCGTCGCGGAGGACGGTAAAAAGTTTTTTTACATTTCAACGGCATGTCATTTGCCGTTGCTGGCGTCAGCATTTTTTTGCCGGGCACAGATGATTTTGCTGTCCTGCTCTCGTCCGTTAACATGATATCTGGTCTGTCGTGTTCCATGTGAATGCCGCATTAGGTCCATATCATTATTATTATTATTAATTTAGTTAGTAATTTGTTACTTATTTGTGCATTTATAATATTATCATTGTATTAATTAATGATGGGCATATGGTATATTATACAGTATGTAGCCATCACTCCCAGAGGCTGTGTGAGGTACTGCAGATTTTACCTTGTCCATGAGGGCAGCTTTGGGGGTGGAGCTGGGCAGCATGTTGGACTGGTCCATGTAGAAGGCCCTGTGGAAAGTGACACAAGATGCTCAGGTACGCAGCATCACAATGAATATTAGGAGCGCCATGTCAAGCATTTATGGATACTGTTGAAGCAAAGAGCGGCTGTTCATTAAGTGACTCAACGACGGCCAAATTGTGGCGCTCTCTTCCACACTGCCCACGTCAGGTGGGGAGAAGTAGCCTGCCCCTTCAGTTTGGAGCGCCCCCACCGTTTGAATATCAATCATTAATGTAGCCCGTGCCAAGCAGAAACACATAGTAAGCATCTCATACTCCGGGCATCGCACTAAATGGCCTCCCCTCTCCCATTCATGGAATACAGTTGGCAAGGTGCAATTTCACATCTGTCCATTAGGGGCAGAGCTGGGCTGATGTGTTTATGGAGATGGAGCACGCGCTATGCTGCAATCAGCCCAGTGGAGGCGGAGTGCTGTTGGTGCAAGCTCAGCACTCTGTGACTCCTCTGAATCTCTGTAAGCCAGCCCTGTGCTAAAAATAGGGCTATTACACTACATTAAACCCAATGCAATAAAACCACACACTCCATTGGCTCATGCCAAAGGCAATAATAATATACCTCATATAGTGCATAAGGCATCTGTTTCTCAAATCACAAATATCACATCTAGGGCAGTATTCAGTGACACTGCTGCTTCTTTCAAACGGGCACAAAACACTGCGAAAGAGCAAAGATCATTTAAATGCATTCAGCGTGCCAAAAGTGATTAGCATCAGGCAGAGAACGTTCATTACGATTATGGTATTTGCGCCCGACATTATTATTAATAACAACGATTAATCAGTGCAGCATTTAGAACTGTGGTGATTTAAGATTTTCAAGCAATATAAATCGAGACTGAACGTCAAATGAAAAGAGTTATGAAGAATGCGGTGATGTGCACACACACACACACACACACTATTTACTACAGCAGTGAAAGTAAATATGCCCGCAACTATTTTATCGAGATAAATCTATGGAACCAATTCCACCTAGACCGACATACCGAGATACGCTGGATAATAACTGAACAGGCCATTGCCTCCTCTGTGACGTGCTCCCTCAACAACAACAAGATTCTTGTCAATTTAACCATGATTAGCAGCAGAGCAGCTGTTTAATATATGTACACGATGACACAACACAAGCCTATCCTGTCCTATTGCTGGTCCAGCCTGCTATTTATTTCCTTTCTTGTCAAGTGCCAACCAATTATAGGATTTTATCCTTTAACCTTGTGGCATACGGTGCTAAATGGCTATGAGCAAAGTTTACTACGGGGTTCTGGCTGAGCTAGCAGTCCGTGTAATTGGTTCACGACGTCCTTATCAGTCACAAGATGCTAGAAGGCTAGTGATTAGCTACAGCGTGACATGCTAGCCACACTTATAGGCTTTGCCCAATTAAACTGCTGGAACAGGCACAAACTGCTATGAACTCCATGAAACTTCTGAATAATGTCAGTAAGATGGGTGTGGGTGAAGTTTTTACTAAGACCACAATGACTAGCGAGTCTCATTATGTTTGTATTCATGCTATATAAATATATTGCGTCAGTAAAATATTATTTAGTATATATTAGTATTAGTATACATTATTTAGATTAGCATTACTTTGAAGAAAGTATAAATATTTTACTGTAGCAACTATATATAGATGTACTGAACATATATACACACGCACACACACACACAGACACACTATGTATGTATATATATTTTTTTAACCTTCTTTTTTTTTTAAATGGGAAAAACAGACGTGAAACTCACTTAAGCGATAAAATCTCTATACTGTGAAAACCAATGACTACAACTGCAGGAAGGGACTGTTATTCATCTACCCCATACTTTCTTGGCAGATACATCAAAATAAAAAAGCAATACAGGAAGTCTACTCCAACCACGCACATTTGTACCTGCTATCTGTCTTCTGCTCTGAACTGCTATCTTGAAAGTCTGTAGCACAATCTGTCTGAGGAAGGAGTCACCTTCAGCCCTGCCACTTCAACGCACTTGCACGCCTATCTACAGTATGTTGGCAAAGAATCAACCTACACAAATTACCCCAACTTTTCCTTGTACATACATTTAGAGCAGTCAAGGTCATCTTACACACTGATAATCTCATTGACCTGTTCCAAGAATACTGTACGGTCAACCACAGCATGGAGGGAAGGAGCTCTCTCTCCGGGAGGTAGCTAATGATGAAATAATAGTAATCAGACTTTAACTCAAGTGTGGTTTTGCAGGACGCCTATATTACATCCGCTGGGCTTTTGAGGTTTTGTCCTATTACGGGTGAAAAATTACGCTTTAAGCCCACACACAGTGTTTAAAAACATATCGCTCTGTGTCATGCATATTACGCACAGGCCGACGTCCAAAATGAGCCTGTGCTTTACTTGTTTCTCACCCTTCTTTCTCATAGTCTGCTGAGCTCAGGTTTTACCCACGTTCCTTTGCTCCGCGTCCGAGTGGGACGCTTGGCCGTCGCATTACAGAGGCAGACGGGAGCAGCTAACGCTGTGGATTGGTGAAGGAGACAGAAATGGCCTGCGGGCAGCCCAGGCACAAGCACGCAATCCTCTCCCCTCTCACAAAGGGCGGCTACAGCAGGGTTAGCAGCCTGTGCGATGTTTCCTTGGAGGGTCCCTCCAATGAACATGCCACCCCAGACACCAAGCTAGAGTTTGAGGACGCCATTCTTTCTGTGGCTTATTTAACCTTGCACTCAACAATCCCCACGATTGCATTTTGTGACTTAAATACTGGAGCAAACTAATGACAAAGCTACTGGGAGCAGTTAGCTCATAGCCCCTCCCTGTAATAACCAGTACACCTCCCTTCCCCCCCTTTAGATTTTACACAGGACCCTAATGGGGGATTTGGCGGGCAGCCAGGGATGGCCCGCTCCACTTTTATCCAGCCTCCTTTTATTGGACGTATAAGGATACTTAAAATTCCTTGTTTCGACTTTTCTCATAATGATATAGCACACTTGAGGCTCTTCCCCAGCACGACAGCAGTATCATAGTATATACTACAGACACACACACACACACACGTGTCTTCACAGGGAACGGCGTGGAAAAAGGGTAACTGTAGCGTGACGTCATCTATGGGAACAAAAGTACTGACCATTTCAAAAGGTCTGGCTTAAAACAATAATCCTCTCTGCCATTATTGCTGTAGTTACTGTATATCTGAAGCAACCTGACGTCAGTGTGCAAAGACGTAAATACAGATGTTCTGCAGCGCTACACACTGACCCATGTACATCACTGACGCTGCACTGATAAATTGCACTCACTGCTATTAAATATCCCACAAACCCCTACGGAGCGCTGAGGCTTCGAGGCCTTGGCAAATTACTCGCGTACCATACAGATGTTCCTACATTGATGTGTGGGTATTGTACTCCGCCTTGTAATTTAGGATACTAAAATTAAGATTTATTATAATCAGAATTATGGATAACATAGACATACAATACATTGGACAAAACATCTGATTTTCTTACAAGCAAAACTGCAATTTTATAACCTAATACTGCGTAGTTGAATGTTTTTAAGTTGCAATCAGTAAGGAGAATCATTTTTCTACAGTATATTACATGATTAAACTTATATATTAAATTGAAGCACTACACCCGTTCATTAAAGAGTTCAAGAAGGCCATTGTCATAGCCATTACTGTCCATCAAGACAAAGAAACAAATGTCCCAGCCTTAACACAAACGTAGATGAGCCCTAATGGGGTCATAGCATCAAAGATATTAAATACACGCCTTGGTTCTTAAATTACTACCAGAGAGATCAAATAGTAGCAGAAAAAATTTCAGTTAGACAAGACAGTAAAGAAAACACTCAATTGCCATGGATAAGAAACCATCTTGGTACATTAACATAATGCACCATTTGGACAAATCGATAGTGTCTCAGCCTTGGAAAAGTACTATTTCTCAGTCTAGCGTTTAGTTAATAATAAAAAAAGCTAGTGATTAAAGGTTTCAATGAAGCAGTAAGGCTAATGTCTTTTGTAGGCTTTTAAAGCAAGTCTAAAGCTGGACCATATCAAAGTACCATGTTCCCTGTTAAACTACCGTACTGTAGACATCCCTAGGCCAAGGTGTAAAACAAGTTGGTTTTCACTACTTCCTGTTGAGGCTGGAATAGAAACAATTAACTGCTGTTTGCCAGCGATCCATTGAGAGGAAAGAAAGAAAACTTCAATCGTGACTATGAAATGCACATGGCTGACTTGTCAACACCTGCCAGCGTCTGCTAGGACAACAGTTACAGCCGCCATTGAAAATGAGAATCATTACAGCTGAAACCTGTACAAGTCCAATGAGGCTAAATCCTTCTTATTCAAAGAGAATGGCTGCACACAGCACACAAAGGATACAATTATGCTTCCACAGATGTGGGTCTCAGCTTTTCATGAGCTTGCTGCAGTGCTGCTGGACTGCTGCCAGAGTATCTGACAGCTAACAGTATATATACTGTATACTGTATGAAAGCAGCCATTATTACACTCAGTATTCTTTCTCTCTGTTTTTTTATATTGAGCTATAGCTATGCAGTTTTATGCAGTTATGAGTGAAACACTATAGTGGAATTGGTGTGTTTGCTAAACAACCTTCAATAATGTCACCCAATTACCTATGTTGGCGTCCTTAGGGAACCGGCCACATACTGTACATTAGATTAGCTCAGCGTGTTGTTTGTGTGTGCGCAGTAAGTCTACAACACACATAAGCTGAGTTAGAAACACGCGGGTGGGGGCATTAATCATGCCACGCATGAAGTGCTCGATCCCAGCAGGACTACAGTACACACTGGGCCAGGCCTGAGTAGGAATTAGGAGGATAGATCTGGACAGTTCCATAAGGGACCAGAGATAAAGAGAGATGAGAGCGAGAGAGAGAGAGAGAGAGAGAGAGAGAGAGAGAGAGAGAGAGTCATTGCTAGTGTTTTTTGTTTTTTTTTAAACCACCTAATCGTCCAAACTATAATTACTGGTTAGTGGTTACGCTCTAGTCCTAGTTCCTATTTAATATACAATGCGATGTATTTCATTGTATACATTATTTCAAATTATTGTTGCCCCATCGACAACTATTGCATTCTCACCATCCTGGAAGGTTAGATTCCTCCCTCTGTGGCCCTTTCCCAAGGTTTCTTCCTTTTTTACAGTTATGTTTCCTTTGCCGGGGGAATTGGGGGGAGGGGGGGGGGGGGGGGATCAAGTGACAGCGATGTCGTTTGTTTTCATTTCAAAATTTTGCTTGTAAAAGCCCTTTGAAAGTGTAATGTGATTAAGGGCTATATAAAATGTACATGAAATAAGGTTTAATGTGAAATCCTTATGCTTTCAGTTTGCACTGAAATCAGTTAACCTACACTGTTTGACTATCTCTCATTCCAAGTTCCCTGAATATCGCCGCGTAACATCTCTCTCAGATGTGATGGTGTAAAAATTGCAACATCAATATAAATGTTGCATTGACACCTAAAGGATATTTACACAGAGACGGTGTATGTGGGTGTGAATTTTAATGTAGGGCAATAACCTTCTGCTCCAGCCTAGGATTTCTAAATGTCAGGTAAATGTGAAAATTACTTTTCGGTGTAAGGACACATCCACCATCGTGGGCACTATCAGGCTCATACTGTATGCATAAACCTCCCTGTAATGAGGGTTAGTGTTTACACAATGCATTCCCTCTATATGTTTCTTTCCTTTGCTCTCGCTACATCCGTGAATAAACACAACGGCAAGAGTGCAGAGAGACACCAGCTGTGAGAAGTTACTGCTTAATGAGATGAAACCTTAAACCTGCCGTTAGTCTCTCTCTCTCTCTCTCTCTCTCTCTCTCTCTCTCTCTCTCTCACATCTGGTATATCTCTTCTCTCCTTTGGCTCCCCCCTAATAGCTTACCACATCCCTCCTTTTGCATGATCCTCATCCGCCGATCTGTATCTCTTTAACCCCCATGCACCTCCTCTGATAATGCACCTTCCCCTTCCTTCATTTCCTTAAGACTGGCAGAGGAGAGCTGGTTTCACGCGCGTGCACACGCTGCAGTGTTTTTATGGACCCGCCTTTATCAACGCACTGCCACAAACAATTAGTAGACGCTTCATAAATAGAAGAACATTCAGGACAGGCAACCAAGATGCACATTGCAGCCAATATTTATTAGCCAGTGGGCGCAGAGTGGATATACTGTGGGTCCCAGCATTCTGTACATTACTACATCTTGCTAGGGCTGGGTGATATATCAATATTTAATTTATATCTGTATATTTTCAAAAGAGATATAAAGTTAGACAAGTATATATATATATATATAATATAATAGTTATATTCACACCTTTTGTCAGAGTAGCCAATGAGATAGAAGATACTGAGTCACATGCTCAATTTACGTTTATGACAAACAGATATATACTGTAGGTAGCCAGCAAGTACTACAAGGTGCCCTGTAGTCAAAGTCATTATAGCTGCAATATTCACAACCTCTCTGCTATGGATTTAACCATATACAACTACAATTAAGTAGCTAAAAATAAAATTAATTCACATTTCTGTCGGGTTTCCTGTTTTTTCTCCTCCTGAACATTTAACCCACTTTATAGAAAATACTATATACTGTATATATATATATATATATACACTGTATATTGTGTATCGGTATTCAACCTCAATATATATGGATATGATTTTTGGTACATATCGCCAAGCCCTAGATCTTGCCCTAGTAACACACACGTTGTAGGGGACGTTGTAGAGGACACTATGGATTTACAAGCTGTACTCTTACTTATCGCAGGAACTGCGATCTATTACTTATGGTACATGATCATGTGATCATGGTAATCCAATTGAAAAACTCTACAATCACGCAGAATGGCTGAGAAGGTCAAAGCTGCGCCCCTGACCCGCCCCGTGGGGCATAAATAGCAGCGTGCCCTCTCAACTTCC
>JAODUH010001554.1:0-12723 GCA_027564835.1 Typhlichthys subterraneus | reverse complement strand
ATGTATGTGTATGTATATATATATATGTATATATAAATAAAAGCAACGCCTAGTTTAGACAAGTAGATGGAATAGCAAACATTCCCAAATGCCACCTGAGATGGAAAATTCCAGCTCATGACAATCGACAGCACACCATAGACTTACACTCTCGTCAAAGAAAGGTTGCCAAAAAGATGCTCTACGTATGAATATTCTGCCCTTGCTGGTGCACATATGTATCCATAGATAGCTAGCTAGTTAGTAGCTTAGTTACTTAGTGTACTGTAGCAGTTTAAAATGCTGCTGAGAGGCATCAAACAATAATGAATGGCACTTCAAGGAGCTGTAGGTATGATTTTTAGAGCTATACTTCTAGTGTAATTTGTTAGAAGTATCATAGACATCCGTCAGATATCCGTGACTGCTCTGTGAGAATATCTGCTGTGGTTGATAGACCCTGTCTCAATTACCCAAAGATTTTGGACCAATCAGGGCTTTGTTTCTCTAGGTGGTCCAGCAATTGTACCTTACCTGTCAATCACATGAATGGGCACACACAGCTACAACAGGTTTGAAAATGGGCTTCACAATGGCAGACCAATGGGCTCATGAAGAGGAGCAGGTGGGGTTTTGGGTTTATTTTCAAAATTATACTTTTCAGCAAGCTCTTATTGCATTTCTGAAGTCTATTTCTAAATTAAATCTAACACCAGCTTGAAGAGACTCGTAAAAGTGTCTGTGTAGCAATTCCTTCGACAAATCGAAGATGGTAGCATGATTTCTTGAATAAGATGTGTAAGCTACAGTAGGTTAACATACTTGACAGTGCTCACTACACCTTTTAACATTGACCTTTCCACTGAATACAACGTGAAACACTAACTCTCACAATTCCAAGGCATCTTGCTGGGCACAAATTCTTCAGTGTGGCAGTGCACACATATGGGACATGGCTGGCATTGTGACCACACCTGAGACATCTGACCAGCTCGTTTGGAGTAATGGATGACACCTGTGGGGGTGAGGAAGCTCTGCTATTTGTATGATGCTTGACCAGAGAGAACTGGCTCTGCTAGTAGCAAGGCTGGATCTACCATGTGGGCAATCTGGGCATGTGCCCTCAGTGATGGGAGAAAAAAAAATGATTACATTTTTTAAAAATTATGTTTACATAGAAGTCTACACAAGAGCTTGATGATTATTGAATCAGAATACAATAAAAGTTGTTTACAAAAAATGAGGTATCGTGATTGTCAGTTTGATGACCGGACAGGTAGGCTTGATTGTGAGCAGGCAGCAATGTATTGTTTGTGCATAGTTAGGTGGGTGGGCATAGAGCCATAGCAGGTGGTTTACATTGTACTGATTCAGTATCAGCTTTTCTGACGAGTTGAGATTCCAACAATGACATTATTTTGTAACTGATAAATGCTCAGACAGGTTGTAAAAGTCAGTGGAACTGTGGGAAAAAATATTTAATAGCCTTGTTTGCGCAAAAAAAACAAAAGACCAGTGGGGCTGCCAAGAGGAGGGGGGAAGGAAAAGGTAGAAAAAGTAGCAATTTAAAAAAAGCTGCAAATGAAGAGCTCTGTTACCAGCTATAAGCTCAGCCTCAGCTAACAGTAGTCAACTAGAGCAAGCTGCAAATGAAGAGCTCTGTTACCAGCTATAAGCTCAGCCTCAGCTAACAGTAGTCAACTAGAGCGAAGACTAAAAGCGACACCGGAAAAGCAAACGGAACAAGGTAACGCCACCGCAGGTTCATTGGCTGGACCGAGGACTAGATCTGCAACTTTGCGAAGGGAACATCTAGAAAGAAGAACTTCTAAATGTAAGTGCTATTATGCTATCTGTGAAATGAGTAGGCTCGTAATCTGTTTTGATTGTGTGACCAGATAATTACATTTTGCAGAGTATATTTGCGGTTTACATAACACGTGTATTGCGTGATTATGGTGTGATGCTGATAAGCTTGTGTGAGCTTTGGTTGGTCAAGTGCAGTATGTTGCTTTTGCAGTGTCTTAAAGTTGGCCAGCTCACTTTCTGACCTTTTGCAACCTGCTCCCAGCTGTGTTGTGTGATTGAATTGTTGTTTTTTTCAGTCATGTTTCAGACAATATATTGCCATAGTCTTGAGGAATACACTGCTTTGGGATGCGTTAGTTAATTGTATCATTGTCTTGTGATTTGTAAGTAAGATGGCCTGTCCTGTTCGATCAATAGAACAGGACAGGCATACTTGCTGCCTGCGCAGATGGACTGCAGCTAGGTGTGTGTGATTTGACATACCATCTTGACTGGAAGTTCAGATAAGTATGTTGTGTGTGTGCGTGTGCATAGTCTGTCTACTGGGGCGAATGTTCTGTCAGGTGCCTGCAGTTTGCTGGGTGTAAATATTTGTTATCGTGTAGGTGTTACGGACGAGATGGGGGCCCACACGTTAGTGCCCAGGGGCCCCTGAGGTTACTAATCCTGGCTAGTAGTGGTTTGGTTTATTTGAGTTAGGATTTGGTTTGCGTGTCATATACAGTACAGATTCACCAATCCATAACATTGCACACATTACTGACTAACTGATCTTTTAGTTCAAGTGTGGACTCCACCTTCTTTTTGCCAGCCCTGTGAGCAGGTCGTGACAGTGGTTAAAGGAAACTCCCTCTGGAAAATATTACATTTGCAAAGTTACTTCCACAGCATTAGTTGTATCCTTGTTGACTACCCCCCATAGCATTCAGTTGCGGTCATAATGGCATGCATGATTTAAAAAGAAAGTGTGCTTGTAAATATATTGACCTGAACCAGTTCAAATTAGCTTGTTTCCAAAAAAGGTTGTAACTCACTCACAATAACACATAGTGCTATGGAGTTGGTTTCACTGTCCGTATAACACCAGCGTTGTTTTCATCTTGTTCTCTCCCCATCTCCCTGTTTCCTTGTGCTGAGCTTGTGCATGATTAGTGCGCCCCCATGAAGCCACAGTCATAACGTTGAGACACACACCACCCACATACAGTACTGGTGTATCCGGTAATTGGTCTTTTGGATTCACCATGTACAAGAATACAAGTTCCCAGTAGGAGGGTATAAGATATGTATTGTGTGTACTGTACCGGCAGGAGGCATGTGTGTAGTTGTCTCCTAACGTTATGCACATTTAAACTGTTGTGTATGTATGACAGGCTATCAATCAATACACATCACTTTTTTTAATTTAAAAAATGACTGAATAGTGATTAGGTATTGTTAGACTTAACATGATCAAGGTTATTGCTAATGCTTAACACATAATGTGTCATGGTGACTTTAAGATGAATTCCCTGGCATAAACTGATGAACCAAAACAGACTAATTTAAACCCTTGCCAGTATTTCTTTAATTTTACATGTAGCTGTCTCTTACATTTGAACAGGAATGCTGGTCTTTCACTCTTGCTGAATGAATCTTTTATACTGGCTGGTTAATTAAAATGTTGTTTTTATTTCTTCCAAGTTTGTGCGTGTACTGCATGCTCCACGGTCACATTGTGAAACAAGGTCTTGAAGGTCTCTCAGTTGACCTTATACTTTATAGTATGCACATTCTTACCTTAGTGACCAACCAATCTGATCTTCCTGGGTTACAAATGCGTGGGTAGTCACAAGCATCTTAAATGTAATTTCAGGTCTGTTATTCAAATCACATCACTTTTTTTTTGTTTTTTAGAGGTATAGTCAGCTGTTGCAAGCTAATTTCGCTATATTTTCGTTCTCTGTGCATGTTGAATAAATAACCTGATACTTCTACACAGCCCTGGCTCCTTAAATAGTAACGTAAACAAAGTGGCCAACACCGCTCACATAAACAAAGCTGTAGTACTATGCTTTGCTTCACAATGCATTTCAATGTGTGAAGCGGCACCGCGGAGGGATGCAGAGGGATTGTGTTTTGATTTGAGGTGGAAGTTGGGAAGCGTTCTCGAGAATGACTAACACCGAACTTCTACCTTTAACACCAAATGCTAAAAAAAAATCGTATTTCTCCATCCTTGCAAATATTAATATTTCATAATAATTCTGTTTGGTACAAGAGCATGTATGGGCAGTTATTTTCACTGGGGGGCCACATTGAGAACATCACGGCTACATGACTCTTTTTAACCAACACGTTAAAATGTTTTAAATACAATAACACAAAATAGCTAACATTGTTTTCTTCCTTATAACATTTCTGAATACATTTTCATAATAAAAAGTCAGTTATATTCTCTCTTGATGCAGTGTTTTAAGGCACAGCCTTAGAGTAGTTCTGCAGAGCTTGTCAAATAATTGTAGATAGAATGTTTCAAAGGGCCGTACCCGGCCCCCGGGCCTGACTTTGCCCAGGCCTGAGTCATGAAACAATTTCTACATGTGGCAGACAATCTACATTCTACATTTGTAAATATAGGATTCAGCTTGTTTACAAACACCATCTTAACGTGTGAGGTTAGAGTAGTAAGTGGATGTATGATTCACAAAGTACGGATTTGTCTTTTTCATCCATCCTTTATGCCTTTTGCTTGCTGGAAGGTAAAGTACAGCTACAGGGCTTACAAATCAGAGAATTGCTCAGAGACTATTTGGTTTGGGAAACAAATGACCTGTCTGGAGGGGTGGTTATTATGAATTTTAGATTCCATCATGGATCACATGTTATAGATAAAACCTTAGAATTTTTACTCTGGTCAAATAATAAACAACCTTAATTGTCACTGCTACTACTAAACTACTGCCTTATTTGAATTATTTTACTTCTTTTATATCTATTTTTTGTGCGCCTCTCAATTTAATTTATTGTGAGTCATCCGAGTTTGTGATTATGCAGCTACCTCTGGTTTGTTACATAATTAATGCTCTAAACACATGCTCACTGAATAGTTACAGACACACATACACACCAAGGAAATCTGTCATGGGCCAAGTTTTATATTATTTATGTTTTGCACCAAATTCTCCCCCTGACAATCGCAAATACATTAATTAAATATTACCTCAGTTCTGCCTTTAGATACAAACTGATTAGATTGGAAGGGGAGAAGGCTATGATATGGATATATATACCTAAATATGTTTCATGCTAGTGCCCTCTGTTAATGTGAACATGAGCTACAGTAGCATGCCAGACACATTAAATTAAATGTTATCGAATATTTATAACATATTTAAAAAAGCAGTTTGCAAGCTGTGAAGGTTAGCAATTAGTAGCTAAACAGTCACTGTGCTGCCCTTTCATGTAGCTAATATTGCCTTTTTAATTTAAGTTTATAAAGTGAACTCGCGAAATGTGAACATGCAGTACACACACTAACCTTCTCTTTCACTCATCTCAGTTTCCATGTTTACCAAACCAACATAATTTTGAATTCCCCCCAAAGGTTTTGCTACAGAGCATAATGTTGTGGCTCGGGCTACGTGGGCGTTAATGGAAATGAGGATGCATGCAACACTAGAGGTCTGTTTTTGGCTGGAATCCTCTTGTGAACACTGCTTGAGTACATCCCTTTTGAGCCAAGTAGGGGTTCTTCTTAAGCAGTCTATTTCCATTAATTAGCTACTAGCAGTAGGCTGCAACACTAGGGACCATCTAAGGGGCAATAAGTGGTGAGGGTTGTGGTGGATCACAAGGACAATTTGTATTTCATGCAACAGGACAAGAAGGGCAGCCGACCAGGTGATATGAATCTGTTTGTGGGCAACCTGGAAAAGCAGGGAATGTATGGTGCGCCATAGCTGACTGATGCCCCATTCAATTCAATCCTCCTATTGCTCTCTCTCTATATGCTCACCTCCTACACTGGACAAGTATGCGCAGCGTGATACCTTGTCATTGTGAGAGTTTCGCCATTGACCTTTCTGACTACTGACCTATTTTAAAGCTGTGTGTGTGTGTGCGTGTG
Organism: Typhlichthys subterraneus; assembly: GCA_027564835.1. Taxonomy (NCBI): domain Eukaryota; kingdom Metazoa; phylum Chordata; class Actinopteri; order Percopsiformes; family Amblyopsidae; genus Typhlichthys; species Typhlichthys subterraneus. The sequence continues at coordinate 6,827 of JAODUH010001554.1, read as the reverse complement.
TGTGTGTGTACGCGTCTGTCTGTACTAGAGGTGAGAATTTCCTTGGCCTAATTATCGACCAATCACAGTTGGATGCATGTACCAAGGCATGCAAGCACACAAACTAGTCGTTTTTTTTTATTTTTTATTTTACATTTGCTTCATCAAACAGATTTTCAAAGCCTTGCACGTGAGGCCTGGCATCATTTCAGCAATTAATTCAAAGTCTGAAAGACCCGTCGACCGTTTGCATGGTAGGTTTGAGCTGTTTTCTCTCCTCCTCCCCAATTTGTCTTCAACCCCCCCCCCCCCATTCCCACGCTCCCATATCATTTTGTCTTTTTGTGTTTCCACCGACTCTCCAGAGATCTTTACACACACAGACGCACAAATAGGCACACAAACACCGGTGCTTGGCCAGTGAGCCAAGTATTAATTGGGTTGCCAGATTTGAAGTGTTGCCACCGTCTAATCAGCAGCGAGTTAATCAGTGTTTCGGGTTAAACTGGCTGCACAGCGGAAGTTGGACCCGTCGGATGAGCAGGTCAGGAGCATATGTCAGTTTTAAAATGTTTATTCACAGAGTGCCTGGAGAGCACACAGCCTTTTCAGCATCCCCCAGTTTTTAGATGTGTAATAAAGCTACACACAGTCGCTGCGAGGAGTTGCCAAATTGGCCTTCTGCTCTGAGGGGATTGTTGGAGTATTAAGTGTCTTGCTCACAGGCGTCTCAACTGTTTATATTGAGGCATAGTGGGTTGGGGATTTTTGGCTGTTGCGAAGTACACATTTCTTCCCGCAATGGTTTTAGTATTTTGAACCAATAAAGTTAGAAACACATCCCTGTATACAGTATGTCCTCTTGCTGCATATTCCTCAAACAATCTAAATGTACTGTATTTACAATTGCATCATTGAAATGATCAACACAAGCATGTAGGATATGGCAATATAGGAAAGGTCAAGGAAGGACAAACAAGGCATGTACACTGATTTAATAATACACTATTTAAAAACAATGATTGTGGTACAGCTATTATAACTTGAACAAAAAAAGGTTGTGTTTTTCTCGATTGCCCTGATTCTAATAGCTTTACAAAGAGCACCGGTGTTAACGTAAATTACTTTTTTAAGTGTGATAATGATATATGATTTGGAGTTTGACAAAATAATTTAGTTTGAGCATTATCTTTTGACAATTTTCACCGAAGTTTTAATCACAACTGGACTGGTCTTTGATGGGCAGTACTAACAGCCAAAGTAATTTCAATCAGAGTAAAATTGCAGCGTTAAAATGTAAGTGCCCTCTGGATCGCCTTGCTCTGAGCAGATGTGGATAATTTAAATCATGGAAACTGGTACTGCCAATCGAGATGAGCATTTTGACAAATGATCACCATTTGGTCAAATTAGATTTTATAAATACTCTGTTAACTAAACAATCTCAGTAAATCAATTACTTTGAAAATGGTCATTAAGTATATAATTTTAAATTAAGTTACTTAGCAGCAACTTTGAGGGCTGAATAAACAGGCTTTTGAATAGACAGCAGACAGTAAAAAATAATTGCACAATACAACAATAAAATGTAGCAATTTGCAACATCAGCATCTCATGATATCTCATGAGATGTTGTGTTTATCTTGTCTTTTTAGTCATTAACATTGTGGAGCTCCGTGAAGGGAAGTACAACATTTTGTTGACGCCAACCTCAGCGACCCATATTGAGTCCAATTTTCTCGCTAGATGAATGCATTATTGCATTTTAATTCTACTGATTTCTGTAAAGACTGATGTCAGCTGATCCAATGAGTCAAATCCTTTTATCATTCTGTCTCTTTCATCCTGTTATCGTTCATTCTTTTGAAGATAGAAACTAATTCCATCTGAACCTCTTATGCACTTTGTGACACTGAGAAGTGCTAAGAAGGAGCTTCTGTTTTCTGCTTGTTGAGTGATAGCATTGTACAGTAGCAGAAATAACTGTTTTCTGTTAGTGTCTCCGAATCATCTGACACACAAATATCTGGTGTCTTACCTGTTTTGTCCAAAATGAACTCGCATAAAAAGTATAATAAACTAAAAAAAATACATCTGATAATATTGCACTGTAGCCTACTGTATTTTAAGTCATCAATGAAAGTACAACGCCAGTTTTTCCACAAATAACCGAAAGGGATGTATAACAGTTGCCTGTAGTATATTTAAGGTCAATACAATAAAGTTAAAGGTGGAGTCAGTGAATTTAAGGTAGAATAATGCACTTTTTGTCTAATGCATCTTCTGAGGGAGAACCCTATGACATTGAAGGGAGAGCTGGTCTTGTTTTGGTCTTGTTTTGTTTTGGTACTCATATACTGTATAGTGTATGTATGTATATGTGTGTGTGTGTGTGTGTGTGTGTGTATATGTATATGTGTGTGTATATATATATATATAAATATATAAATAAATAAAAAACTATTCTGCTCTTATGTACTTGGCACTTCAGTATTGGGCACTTTCTTATTCAGGCCACTAGGGACATTGTTGGATGATTTTATTTTATATTGATGTGGTAGTAGACATGATGACAAAATGCTGTAACTATTATGATCTATTACTGGTTGCTCACTATTGCTGGTGTATGACCTGCCCAACTAATGACAAATGTACGCACATGTAAGTCGCTTTGGGTAAAATTCCGTAAATGTTAATGACCAGGGGTGCGCAAATTGCCTCCTGAAATGAATGCCGATATGTTAATGACCCATCCTTAACAAATGCGTCTGTTTAAGCTCAGCCATTCAGTCAGTACTGTATCCATCCCACCTCAGCAACTGAACAGCAAAAAGACACTGAACCTTAGACCTTGTGTCATCACTGCTCACACCGGCAGCCAAACCAGGGTGTACATAAAAAAACAATAAGGGCACATAATGGCATTTTTCTTGTTTGGTTAAATTATGTGCAAATACATTTATCTTTTCACATACAGTTCAGATGTCTTGAGACCTTTTGTTTGCAAGTAATATGATTCTAAATATGAAATACAGTAAATGGTTCTCAGACCTCTGACCTGAACAGACATGGCCCTAACTGGGACCAGGACACAGCCTCCTGTGGTCAGTCATTATTACATTTGATGGACCTTATAATTTACTCAAATGTATTTAATATATATATAATGTGTTAGTTATAATGCACAATGTGATACATTTAGTACAATAGCTAATTATTGTCGCCCTATCGACACATATTGCATCCTAACTGAAATGGACGGGTGGCTTCCTCCTTCCTGTGGTCCCTTCCCAAGAGTTCTTCCTATTAATCCTTATGGGGTTTTTAATGGAAGAGTTTCGTTGCCCGGGGGAGGACAGGTTAAGGGGGTGTTGTGAAATTTGGGCTTGTAAAGCCCTTTGAGACTGTAATGTGATTAAGGGCTTTATAAATGCACTTGGCAAAGTGTATTTACATTTTTCCCACTGCAAATGAGTAGCGGCATGCTTGCTTTCTTTGATCATCTATGCTAAAATTACAGCCATTTGTTACTATTGAGTTGTATTCTCCTAAACAATTGAATTATGCTTTAACAAAAGGTGTCATTACCATTCCCATGCTTGTCCGTAGGGGCTTGAGTTGCTGAACACCTGCAAATAAAGTACTGTAGGACGGGAACAAATCACGTCTAATAAAGGGCGCAGCACAGAGGCGGTTGCAGCTGAGTGAAATCAGCATCTATCAGTCCTCCCAGCGAGACTGGCTGCAAAGCCTGCTCTACCTAAGAGTTATCTGATGTATATACACCTCCTCCTGCTCCAAGGACAAGCTTCAGAGTGTTTTCTTGACTGCTGAGCGGGCCATTACCTGTCAGCTGCCCTCTATCAAGGAACTGTGTGACATGAGGGAAAAGGCCAGGAAGGATTTCTGCTGACCTGCCCACATAGGCGACCATCTGTTTCAAAAACGTTCTTCTATTCTGCGTGGAAGGCTTTCTTCCCCGCTGACTTAATCCGCCACACTTAAAAACCGCACGATTGCATTCGAGATGCAATACAAGCACACGCACAAGTTCAAAAATCTTAGTCTGTGTGGGTTGGTTCATTACAGTGCTATTGTAATGGACACAACGAAAAACCTGAACCTACTGTTGGTACGTCTCACCAGTCATTGCACCCAGTTTCTCTTTTTCTGCTGACAGGACCAAACATTTCTGAGTACGAAATTATATTTCACTTTTGAGTTTCATCCAAATGTTTTCTCAACACCTGGGAAGGCAAACAGTAAGCGGTACTTTCTCTATTTCTATTTATTTAAAATATTTATTTCTAATATACACAATTAATGCATCTCCATTTCACACTATCCCTTTCAGCCAATGTGATTGGTTAGAATGACGAGACACTTGACTGAATCTGTACTACTAGACCGGTCAGTGTCCATGTCAAGATGTGTTTTCGAGCCAATTTGTAGAAATATCCCAGTGACACTTGATGCAGGGGGCTTTCGAGATGATGTAAATTGCCATATTAGAATCCATGTTATCCATGTTAGAATGCTGGATGAATGAAAGGGTTGCTCATTGCACTTATCTCCAATCTTGTGTCCCTGGTGTGATTTGCTGTTTGTGAAGCCGTCATCCATGTATGGCATGTCAGTGGATCTTATCTGTAAATATGTCAGGACAATCCATGTCCACTTATCGTACTTTATGATTTAAGGGACACTTATTGATACCATGATAGAAACATGCACCTACTGTGTAATACCAACCTTCTCGACCCTGTTGACTTTGCTGTTCAGTACTGTACGTTTTCTTGGGCTACGTTTACATACGAGTTAGCTGAAGCACAGAAGGTAGACAGAATATGTACTATAGTGGCGACGTCTGGAGCATATATTTCTGTCTTTCAACGGCCCCCTCGGGGTCTCTGTTTGCTTGGTTGGTGGAAGAGATCGTTCTGTTTGGATTTGTTTGTCACGGGCAGCAATGGCTAACATAGATAGATTTGATGTGACTCTAATATGGCCTCTTTTTGTGTGTGTGTATGGTGGAACAGGGCTTCTCTCTGCGGGACAGAAAAGCTTAACTCCCATCCTTTGGCCTTGAGTGTGAATGGGTGTAGTTAAAGGTACATTGCTCGATTTTTGTTGTGGCGGGCCCTTGAAACTCAAGGCCACCGCCCACTGAAGGCGTTGACGTCCGTCAAGAGACGCCAGAGTTTTAGAACTAGTTATTCTTAATGGGGCAACGCCCACTGGCACCGTCTGACGTGCGTCGACGCCAATGTTTAGAACGTGTTTTTATTTCTTGGGCATCAAGCCATAAACATGCATTGAATATCTGTAGGTTACTGGGCTCCTCTGTCAGTTTGTCTTTTCCTTTGAACGTTGCATTGCTTGACGCGCTGCCGAACGACGCCACCAGTGGGCGACAGCCTTCAAACATCTGCCCTTAGCTTGGTTTGTTTTTGAAACCAAACTGCACAAACATTTGCAGAATTTAAAACCAATACATCAATAACAATGCTGGTTTCAACCATAAGGGCAGTGTGACTTTAAAAACCTTGTGAACTGTGTGTGCGTGTGCGCGCTTGCACACTGGCCTTGTGTATATTCATGTATTCATGTTCATGTGCCTGCTCATGTCAATGAGAAGTTAGCATGGCTACATTGTCGTTCCTCAGGTGTTACACTTGCTTGAGTGCTCACAGATCACATGGGCTATGCACTCCTCCTGGTCCAGTCTGGCCCATGAACCAAAGTGAAAACATTGCAGCCTCTCAAACCAGATGATTGACAGGTCGGTTAAATTAGCCTACCGTAAGTTAGCTAGGACCAGACATCTCATTTTGGAAAAAGTAATTAGTTAGACTACTAGTTACTGGAAACAGTAATAACATTACAGTTACTAGTAACCTAGTTGCTGCCCAACACTGGCCAGCACACACTGCTGCCCATTATGAAATACATTATAAACACTGTCCAGTGAGAGACAGAGAAATGTTGACCCGCTTGCCCACTTAGAGCGTACTGATACGAAAGGGGAGGGGGGGGGGGGGGATGAGGGGAGGAGGAAGATAAAATGCAGCCAAATTGATTGGTTCACATTCACCACCTCACTCCGGGGTGAGATGCACTCAAGGCCGTATGAATATGGTTCAACTGGGATGTATCCCAGCTGAAGCTGCAGTGGGTGAGAAGAGGAAGGCATAGTCTAGCACCATCACTTTAGCTGCTCTGTTGAGTGATTGGTTTTAGATAAATTCATAAAATCGGCCCACATGCCAATCTACAGAGGGGATTGTCGTGTGTTTAGGCCAACGATGGCGTATCTGTTTATTTTGTTGTTATTCACACACACACACACACCGAGGCTAATGACTGCAATTTTCGTTAGCCGTGAAAGTCATTGAGCGATGAAAAACAGACGGCACCAAAATTGGATTCTATCCATGTATGACTACTGTGCCTTCTCAAATGAAATGTTATACTGTTATAATGTGTAATCTGTCTTGGGCCTACGCCCTTTATCAACTGTATAGTTGACAATAAGGATTAATCACAGTCCATACATGGTTGGTATTTCTGTTAGCGTGATGTGGGACATCAGCCTTCAACTATGACGGTTAGAACGTGTGAAATAACTGATTATTATAGAGCATAAATTCCATTCTGTTACATCAACCAAAGAAAGGTTGCTTCTACACACAAATACCATTAACAGCATGATTCCCATGCCTAGCCAATGAGATGCTGTACATCAGGGCTATTCAATTCCAATCCTGGAGAGCCGCAGCCCTGCATGTTTTAGGTGTCTCCCTGCTCCAACACACCTGATTCTAATGAATTGGTATTTTGAAGCCTGA
>JAODUH010001553.1:0-35913 GCA_027564835.1 Typhlichthys subterraneus | reverse complement strand
GGACATATGACATTCCGCGGTTTGCTCCCTCTGCTGCTAGTCTGCTGAAATGCCTTAGGACAGCGCGAGGGTTAAGTCCATACCTTTCTATCATTATAGATAGATAGATAGATAGATAGGTAGATAGATAGATAGATAGATAGATAGATAGATAGGTAGGTAGGTAGGTAGATAGATAGATAGATAGATAGATAGATAGATAGATAGATAGATGGATGATAGGTAGGTAGATAGATAGATAGGTAGGTAGGTAGATAGGTAGATAGGTAGGTAGGTACTGTACAATGCATACTTGCTGTGCTGTCATTACCCTACAGGAGCTACAGGAGAAGTGTAGCTATTAGTGAGCCATACTCCCCCAAGTGTGCCACCAAGCCAACAGGGAGATCTCCATGCTCCATGTCGAAAAAATATGCTTGATTACACATCAGCGCCTTCACACACTCACACTCATGCACCCTGCAGTGGGAGACCCAAGCCCCTGTCAGCAAGGCCACATATCAGATCCAAGTGATTACAGCGCACGCTGCATGCCCAATGGGCACACACACACACACACAAAGAGAAAGCTAGCCTAATCAGCTTCGGGTATTTTGTTATTCCTTAAAGACATCGAGGTGTGTGTGTGTGTGTGCGTGTGTGTGTGTGTGTGCATTGTGTGTGCGCTCTTTCACATGGAGAAATCGTGGCCATCCAGTTCACCGCACGCCAAGTTGCCTTTTAGCGGCTCAGCTTGTCTCACATTGCGTGTGTGTGTGTGTGCATGTGTGTAGCATAGCCACCGTCTGGTTTAATGGGAACACTGCTGGTCTGGGCCTGCAGACCAGCACAGGCTCTCAATTTACTGTGTGATGCAAACACACACACACACACACACACCTCGGTGTCTTTAAGGAATAACAAAATACCCCTGACATTTATCTAAACACACACACACACAAGTCCAAGACCTAATCGCATGCGTGTGTGTGGGTGTTACAGTATCTGAAAGGCGTTAGGTATCGACAGCACTGCAGTAGTTTAGTGTTTGTATGCAACTGCGTAACCTGGCTAAGAGCACACATATCTGCATGTGCACGTGTTCATTGTGTATGCGCGTGAACGTCTCTTCCATTCTCTCAAGACTCAATGAGGCCTCATTGCATCACACGCACGCACGCACGCGCACACACACACACACACACACTCATTCAGCGGCCAATTAAAGTCCAGACACCCCGTGAAAACCCACGGCTGAGACGCCAAGACCCGCTAATGGGCAGATCGTTATGTGTGTGTGTGTGTGTGTGAAGGGGTTGAGGGTTTAATGAGACGTCATTTGGGGGCGGAGGAGGGGTACTCATTATTAATTGTTTTTCGCTTGCACGCACGCACACACACACACACAGGAACAAATAAGCATAAAGGACAGATAAAGGAAACACAGTCAGCCAGTGACACGCCCACTCTCATATACAGTAAACAGCTGTCCTAATCAACACTACCTTGAATAACAGAATGAGAGAGAGAGATAGATGATGGGAAAAGCAAGAGAATTGAAATGGGGTGGGGGGGTGGGGAGATTGAGAATGGTCAGCCAAAGTCCAATAGGCTTAAGGATGGATGAGAGGGAGCAGCAGAAAATGGAAGGGTGTGTGTGTGAAATGTGAGGACAGTATATGTCAATGTAATGTTTTTAGAGGACGGAGAGGCATTTTGTGTGTGTGTGTGTGTGTGTGTGTGTGTGCGTGTGTGTGTGTGTGTGTGTGTGTGTTTGTGCACGTCTCGTCCCCATCCGCTCAATTTGTGGAATTGATCCGGTCCCTAATCGGCAACACAACAAAAAGTGGGCCTAAACCAACCACTATTTATAACAGTGATGGGCGCTTGGAGAAACCCAACAGGACTGAGAGGACTGATATTGCTGAGGAGAGACAGAGTTGTGGGGATACAGAGATTATTAAGTGAGAGTGGGATAGAGGGAAAAGTGGCCAGGTACAAATCAGGCATCTCGCCCAGCCATGGAAGCGCCAGCAAATAGAGGCTCACAGCATGGTGCCTGCTAATGACACCTGAAGAGAGAGAGAGCAGACAACAGAGGCGGGGGTGTGGGGGGCTAGGGAGATAACAACAACTGCAGGTGCTTTCAGTGTGAGGGAGACAGGGAATTAGGAGGTAGATGGAGTGACCAGGGCGACTGATAAAGGGAGGGAGAGGTGTGATCTCGCACTTAGAGACATTTAAAGACACTAATAAGGGTGTGTTGTAGGGGGGCGGATTCTGTTTTAGCAGTTAGCACGATCAGCTCATCTGGTGTTGCTTATAAAGGTTACATTAAGCCTTAAATAAAGCCTTTATTCACTGCTGCGCTATAGCGGTAATAATGTACAACATTGTATAGCAGTGCTAGCAAATAGTTTGTTGGATTCAGGTAAAGAAATGCTCCAAGTCCGTGTGGAAACTCTGTATCTTGCCATGGCTTGAATGGCAAGATGATGATGATGATGAAATATACTACTCATACAGTATGTCATTTTGACTTTTTACAGACATCATGTCATATAATATTGAATGCTACAGTATAGGCTGACTAGTTTATGACTGCCAGTGATTTGCCTGGTGGGTACAATAACCAATATACTGTATTTGTGCCTGTGTGCTGTATGTGTTTGTTTATGTGTTTAGAAAGTATTTTACCATCACCAGTGTCAAATGTAACATGACCCTTAATTCTAAACACAGCCATTTAATTAGCCGTTATTTAGCAGGACATCATGTAGTTATTTAGTTGATGGTTTAATACACATTGACTTACAAGTAGTATATATTTTTGTGATATGGCAGAAGATCTACAGAGCAATACACTTTTACTCAATTGTCTCTATATTTGCCACACTATATTTGAGAAAGACAAACTTCAAAATGTCAGATCTCTAGTTTTAGAGCAAATATGGGGATCTTTCTGCCGTTCTTTGTTTCTGTGCTTTTACATGTATTTACATGTGTGTTTTGGCCATAACCATTCCACAATAGGACCTCAAAATGCTAACTACCATGATTCTTTAACTAAATGCCCTTATCAGACATTTTTGTTTTGTTCATTTGTGACCTTACACTTATGTATCATTTAGCTCTGTTTGTTCTAGAGCTGTACCTTAACACACATTGTACAGAAATGATTTACAGCGCTTTATTTTCAGAGAGAACTGATGGGCACACTTTTCAAAATAGAACAACAATTTTTTGTTTCATCTGTTTCATCCACAAATCTCTCACGTGAATACTGAGAACCATAATGTCTTAATTTTTCACATATACTGTAGGCTTTGTTATCCTTGTCTAAACGCAAGGACACACTCACACAAACACACAAAGGACACATATATCATATATGCAATCAGTGCAGCCTTTGATTGGATACAGAGCGTGCTAACAATTCAGCTTCATCCCAGCTTGTTGGCCTAATAGGCCAGCTCTGCTGCAAGCCCTTTCATCAGGTCCCATTCATCACCTCATCTGTCTCCGGCTGCATGTTTCCATCACAGTGACCTCTCATTGACCCACATGTTCCCTGATCTATATGTTCACTACACACAGCCAACATCACACACACACACATGCAGGAAAAGGCTTTCCACTAAATGCATGTGACAGGTAAATTGTGCACTCTTAACAGAAAGGTTAGCAATGCATTGTCTATATACTGTAGAATCCGTGACGGCCGTGTAGAAGGCCGTGTGTCCATATAGCAGTTTTCTCTGGCAGAACAGGTCACTTTGGAGAGCTAAATCACAGAGCTGAGTGTGGTTTTTGTGATCTATGACAATATCTTGACAGTTAACTATACTGTAGCTAGCCACTATCATTGTATGATATAGCAGACTATCACCCTTTGCTTTTAAGTTAGCTAATATTTGTTAAACAAACATCCCTATTATGATTTTGATTGATATGATATGATTTTTGTGTGACATGTCATTCCGCTCAGGGTAGACACATATGGTAATTTTATAATTGGCTTTGCTAGCTTGCCAGACAAGTCCTGCCCCATCTGATTGGTTACAGTGACAACACTAGCGCCTTTCTGGAAAGTTCAGATTTTCTAATAAGAGCGTTTGGAGTTGTTGGATCGCGACAAGTAGCATAGGCCTACTTAGGAGATTAACATTCTGCCAAATGCAAACAGTGAATGAAACTCAGTACTTGGACATAAGTCACAGCAATGAGAACACTACAATCTCAAGCAGAACTAGATCGGAGCTAGATCATGTCCATAATGAAGTTATGTGTGCTACATCTGTGTAAATCTGAGCACGCATAACCAGCTTTAGTTCAGACTGATTGGCCAATCACCCTTAAGTGCAAAAAACAATAAGACCAGTGCCCATAAAAGTGCACTTGAACTATAATGTGCGGAAAGATGCGCTCACAGGGGAGTTTCTAGGATCAAACATTTATGGGGACCATAATGAGAATACAGTGCCTGCTAAATTGCTTGCCTGCTTTTTTGTATTATTTTTGTTTGTCCAATCTCAAACAGGCAAGCACATTTGAAAATCTAACGTTATTTCAGAAAATAATCATTATTTTTTATTATTATTTTAGGGGTGTTGAAATTAAATATTGGAGTGCTTGAGCACATCTAAAAATAATGCAAAATTGCCAATATTGTCACATGTTGCTGTTGTCGCATGTCCTAAAATGCAATAAATCCATTCTTAAAGAAATGTATCCCGTATCTTTATATTCTCATCTTTTCATTACAATATATTTTGATGCCATCTCATGTTGTAATGCTCCATAACATGTTTTAAATATGTAACATATATTGTATATTAAACTTATATCTTGACTTGAAAATGTATATTGCAAGTTCATTGAAATTACAAAATCTGTCAGAAAAATCACAATTAGATATTTTTCCAAAATCGTTCAACCCTGCTGTGGGGGAAAGGGACAGTGGACGTCCCCCTATTTTTGGGGGGTTCCACAAACCTCCTCTCAAACAAAAAAATGTATATGTATGCCTACTAAAAACATTGGTTCTGGTGAAAATATTTAAAAGGATAAACCTCAAATATATAATCTGAAATATAGTTTCCATCCCACAGAAATTACCTCAATAATAATAATTTTGATGTATGGAAGGTCACTGGTAGAAAATATATCAAATGTGTTTCATATAGATATATTACATTAATAGTATCTCAAATCATTCGTTCTCTACTACAGTGTACTTTGTGGACGGTCCCAAAATTTGAGTAGCTCTACTTCTGGAAAACCAGTGATCAATGTAATTTAGAGTAAATCCAGACAAAACAGGAGTCTGGACTCTATATGTTTAAACAATTCGGAATAATTTGTTTTCTGCATTTCATGATCATTAGTTTTTTAAGGCAGAATATGTCAGATTGGCTTGATGTTCGCACCAATAGGTGCTCATTTAAATTAATGACATGTAAACGTAGGCCTACTGCTGGGCTTTTAAAGTTAACAATACAAGAACGTGTAATATAACTCAGGCAGATTTGACTGTCCCAGCCTCCGGGAACACTTATTAGGCCTACTCTGTAAAATTAATCCTTATTTTTTTAAATGTGTTACTAAATGGCTGTCTGCAAGTAGCCTAGAAAGAACATAATTATCGACATAAATCAGTCCACTCCCAAAAATGTATAAAATGTTGTAAAGGTCGAAATTTCAACCGGCAATCTCTGTTATCTCTGATGCTTATCTTGGTGAGCTAAACAGACATAATGTAAAATTAATTGAGACAACACCACCACCAAATCTGAGATACATTTCTTTAAATTGTTTACCTATCTACAGCTAGGGATACTGATTCAAATTAATCAAATGATCTATGTATACGAATGTTGTGCTGTGAATACCACGCTGGTTAAAATAGAAACGCTTTGTCAGAATTCTAAAATGATCGGTTATATAAACTATAAACTCACCTCAGCAATTCATTCATAAGCCCATCATGGGTAACTGAGAAATCACCACTGCAAGCAGCGGAGAGATATATATAAATAAAAGGTAAATGGCCTGCATTTATACTGTATAATATAGCAATTTTCCAACCTGCTGGCCACTCAAAATGCTGGAGCTGCAGGATTGCCTCACATTCACCCATTCACACACCAATTGATTGCTGCCATGCATGGCGCAAGCTAACCACGGGGAGCAGTTAGGGTTAGGTGTCTTGCTCAGGTACACCTCGACACCTCGAGGAGTTAGCAGGGTTTAAACCAGCGACTTCTGGATCACCTGTTGCCCGGCTCTACCCACTGCTCCACTGTCGCCCGACATATACTGTTGTTGTGTATCAAAATGCATACTGTGTCACTCTTTACTACACTTTTTCAGTGAAGAAATTACCATTGATTGAACATTTGCTCACCCTCTCTTCTTCGCCGCCATTTCTCTCTCTCTCTCTCTCTCTCTCTCTCTCTCTCTCTCTCTCTTTCGCTTGCTTTTCCGGGATATTCTATACAATTTGCGGGCGTCAGGCAGCCGCTATTTATTTGTGGGAGACTCCCGGAACAACCGGGAGAGTTGAAATGTCTGGACTAGGCTAAGGCAGGCTAGCTTTCTTGCAGTGTCATGTACTCTAAGGTGATTAAAGTAAATTGTTGTATGCTGCAGAGCTTCTCTATTGCGTACATGTCATTCGCGTGCTGTGTTTCTTGAGTTGCAGGCTGCCACAGTTCACACTTCACAGAGCTAAATAATCATCAGAGCTGTCTCTGGTAAATATATGAAATAAAAAAAGGCTCAATTAATGGTGAATTGACAGCCATTTAATTGACAACAATTGACAACAAAGATCAGTTTTTCATTCCATTAGACAGGGAAATCGGACTACCACTAATCTCGTATTTTGATTGGAAATCGTCCGATTCCAATCTTCTGATCGACCGCTGCATCCCTATTATGTCACCATGGACTGAGCTCTTAAATCACGTACATTGCCTTGAAATGCCCCAGAACCAAACTATTTTGGAAGCGCTCTGCCATGCATTTGACCACTCGAAACAAATACAATAGAATTTAGATGATACCACATATCAAAAGAAAGAATTGCAATAATACCGCGTATCGTGCTATCGAGACACCCTAAATGAATGCAGGGAAAATTCCTTTAACGTGACAGCTCTAGTTCTAAACCTTGGCATCAATGCGTGTCAGACACCGCCAGTGGGCATTAAGGCTTCTTTTATTTATATGAATCTTTAATATTAGCACTTGAATAACATCAGCCCTCTATCACAACCACCCTATCCAAATACAATCTGCTACATGTAACTATTCACCCGTTCGTATTCACAGCCTCAATTAATAATTTAATTGGCTATTCGTGCCCCACTAATGAACTGTGTTTCTTCATTTATTTTTTTTACTCTCACACTCCTTGTTGTGAGAGTGCCTTTGGCACTCCTGACATAAATAAGTATACTTGTGTTTTTTTTTTTTACATGGGTAACAAATGGCAGCGGTGGCCCATTAGTGGCTAAAGAACTCACTGCAAGTCACTTCAACAAAATTACATCATCCATATTTGCATATGGCAGACACAATATTTGTGTCAAACTTTGCATGAACACTAAATTTTCCCAATATACTGAAACTGACAATTAACATTTTTGTATGTCACAATTTACATGTAATTTCCATGAAGAAAAAAAATACAATATTTTGTTACCTTACTGCTTGCTTATTTAGAGCTTGCATGTTTTCCCACAAAAAACAGGAAAAGGTTAGTAGTTATTTAGTCACGATGGTAAATCAAAACAGGTGGCGGTAAAATTAGTTCGTTATTCTAGAAATAAATACTTTGCAAGTAGCTTTGAAATATAATGTGTAATTTATCTTCATGTTTCTCCACCACATGTAACCTTGGCAACCTGCATTTAGGCTTGTTATGTGAACTGTAGCATGCATCTCACCTCATTCAATAATAAAATATATGGAACATGCAGTGAATTACAGTAATAAAGATCCACACAAATCTTTTCCTTTCATAAACATTTACATTTCTTAGTTACCTTTCATTTGTACCAGATGTCAACCAATTGTATTCACACAGCGATGACATTTCATTAACTGTGATTAATTTCCTCATTATTACAGCTACAACCTGTTGTAAAATATCGATTTATCTTTAATATCCAAGCACATGGGCCGTGGTTTAGAAACACTGGCACAGATCAACAAACATAAGATATATACACATATATGGTAGAACTGTCTGTGTGTGTGTACACAGACAGTTCTACCATATTCATGGATTTAAAATATAGTAAGTCAAGTCTGTTTGAAAATGAAAGTGCTAATTTAGTAGAATAAAATTTTCTATATGCTGCATTGCTCCCTTTGGAGCCATCCTTTCATCTCAGTGTAATTTTTTAATTATGGTTTCTTATGTGTTTCCACCCACGCTCAATGTAACATATGGAAAGAGGGTATAGCCTTGATAACTATTATGAGCTGTTTTAGCAGTGACTGTTACATGCCAATTTTAGCGCCGCCTCATCTGTCCATCCCGGATTGTTTCCAGAAAAACCAAGTGAGAAAGGCTGCAGTTGAGGAAAGCGCTCTGGCCAACTCATCTCATTTTAAATTTAGAACAGAAAAAAGTTATTGGAAAAGACATGTTGGAAACATGTCTCTTTAGATTAATCTCCACTATCATGGCTCATTCTGTATGGTCTCCTGAGCATTCTATCTCCCTTTTTAACTAAAATACCTTTGTCCAGCATGGAAGGCAGCAATTACGGTTGGAGGTAAAACCATAATTCTTCTCTTTTTTGGACTGGCTTCTAAAATTAATATTATTCAATAATATTATTAAACCAGTATGTGTTACTGGAAAAAACCCTTATAAAACATGTTTAGTAAAGAATACATCCTGTGATGTCTGCCTTTTTGTTTCAGATAGCATTGGTTTTCAGATATATTGGTTTTATACTATTCTGGACAGCTTCAGTTGTGGCAAGCAACACATCTTGATACTTAAGAGACACCAGACCAGGCAATTAGAAATTAATTAATCAAATTATGAAGCAGATGAGTGTATTTCTTGAGGTTACATATTTGTCATGCTGTAAACTGCAACACATAATATAAATATGCATTTTAATAGTCCCACTGTCGTGAGAGAATTGAGACCCTAAACTTCTTAAAGTATCAAACATGAATGGATTTGACACCGTTTTTTGTAGCAGCGCTCCTTTTTAATTTGACTCTGCAGCCTTTGCCAAGGTCTCTTTGAGAGAATGTGTCAAAGGTAGAATTTTCTGTTTCTGTTCATGGGGATATCAGACTTATCTTTTTATTTTTGGCGCTATTTGTGGCTATATTTAATTTCCAGCATTTGACAATTTTCTATGCAGTATTCAAGTCATTATCAGCAGCCTAAATAATATATGACCCTTTTTTTTAGTCAGGAACATTTGGCTTTCATTGAATTGGGGAATGACATTTTATTACAGTACAGTAGTAGTGTAGTTATTAATACGAATAACTATATGTTTGGGAACTTTAAATTGTAATAAGGAAATCTGGCCCCAGAAATCAGTCTACATTTTAAGAGCCTTTTAAAGACCAGGAACATAGCTGAGAAAGTAGCATGCCAGTGTGATTGGTTGAAACGACCACAGACTTGGCTACAGCTGAAAAGCTGGTCTCAATCTCCAGTAGCGGGCACATGTAGTTAGCAGCATGAAAGCAGGGCCAATTTTGGGAAATGGTTTCTGCTATTTTCAAGGCTGTGCCATTCCGATGTTAGTAGGGAATGGCAGCAATAATGTCACCCCTTGTCAGACACATTTTATTGAATAGGCATTACGGAATGACTCCATGATAATCATTTCTAGCCGACTATTATTTCCTGTGTCTCCTGGCAGAAGCAAACATTTATAGTTGTCTATGCGTCTGTAATCATGCACATCCGTATGCTCTCGTATTTTTCAGTCCAACCCCACTCATGTCCGCCTTCAAAGTAGCCATTCAGCTGTGCCCCAGTTTGAATGCAACAAAATGCGCGGTGAACCTTGCCTAGGTGTAATAGCAGACCATTTTCTTCCAATCTTTCAATTCACCAGTGGCAAGTGTGTGCTTTTTGTATTGGAAACAGTAGGAAAGTTGAGCTAACCGCCTCCCAGATGTCCGGTGGCACCCATACGATGCAATACACTTTGCCTTGGGGCCGGCACCCAGAGCAGGAGACACACACAGGGGGAGATGGTATCCCCCTCAGGGGCCTCTGTCCTGTCTGTCACAGAGCCAGAACCACACTGGTCCATGGGGCTGTAGTAGGTGCACAGGTCAAATGTGTGCTACCCCCT
Organism: Typhlichthys subterraneus; assembly: GCA_027564835.1. Taxonomy (NCBI): domain Eukaryota; kingdom Metazoa; phylum Chordata; class Actinopteri; order Percopsiformes; family Amblyopsidae; genus Typhlichthys; species Typhlichthys subterraneus. Next base: position 25,582 of record JAODUH010001553.1, on the reverse strand, counting down.
CTCTGGGTCAGTAGTTGTATGCCGCCAGGTGTAGCCATAAATGCTGCTCTGTTTGGCCTCACAGTACCGCCACCGGGAGTGTGCACGCGTGTGTGTGTGTGTGTGTGTGTGTGTGTGTGCGTGCTAATGAAAAAGGCTCATGGCGAGGAAAGGGCGCCAAGGGGTTGGAGATGGGTGAGTGCAATATATCGCCATGGCAACAGTCAATGAGTTAGCCCGCGTGTTGGATGGAATGGGAGAGAGGGCCAGGGAATGGGGAAAAGAGGAGAAGCCAGTCAAACTGAGACAGTTGCCATGGAGACACTGCAGCTGCCTGTTCCCCCCCTTTCTGTGTGTGTGTGTGATTCACTGATTCACACGCTCTGGCACATACGTCAGACACACAGACTACAGGCTATTAATGGAACATATGCACATGTCACACACCTGTAAACAGGTTGCCTTGATAGATGACTACCGCTCAGTATCTGGACAGGGTGTCTGTCTTCTGATGTAGGCTGCACGCACGCAGCCAAGAGACACCTGGGAGCCTTGTGTGGAAAGAGCCCATCGGGGAAGCCTTCCATACATTCACAATGCGTGAGCTAGGCTAGCACCGTAGGCTAGCACTGCTGCTACAAATAGATGGCAAGTAGCTAATTCTGGTTAGCATGGTGACAAGCATTATGTAGAATGAAACAGCTCATTCTGAGCCTGCTGAATTATTTGAAATGCCATTTAAAAAATTTAATATCCAGAAATATACAGTATGTTAATTTTTATGTAGATACAATAATTTACGGTCTAGAGCATTGTTTAGTGTAACGTGATGAATTATGATGAGCATGGTATTCTACACAATGTGCAGTGACTATGTCAAGGTAGCATCTGATTACTTCAAATCTACCCGCCCAACACTGTCTAAGGAATATGAACGGCAGGAGACAGCCGCCACACACACCGCTAAGCAATTTGCCGTAGGGCACATTACACACCCTGTGATTACAGCAGCTCCAATGTGCTCCAATGTGTCTGCAGATATCCGTGACCGCAGGAAGAAACCGGTGATGCTGTTCATCCACGGAGGCTCCTTCATGGAAGGAACGGGCAACATGTTTGACGCCAGTGTCCTGGCCGCGTACGGCAACGTGATCGTGGTCACCATGAACTACAGGCTGGGCGTATTGGGTGAGCCGCCTCTCTGTCATGTTAACGTGTGTTCATTTCGTAGACAAGACACCATGTTACTCCATGATACAGCACCACCCTGGAGAGCAATACATTGTTAACTTATCTTATCTTACACACAGGCAAAAGCCCTCCACAAACATTTGGTCCCACTGCAATAAAGCTAGCCTGACACAATGGCGCTAATGTAGGTTTCGCTAATGAATTGTCAACACATGCACACACACACAAAGGATTTCTCGATGAGAGTGAGCTCGATTTCTCTCGGCGGGCTCTTCTCCTATTTTCCAAATTGACTGAGATGTCCTTGATGGATGACATCGATGCAAATAATCGATCTAGTGAGAACCTATCCAGGGTGGCACAGAGGATACTTCCATATGGATTCTCTTGGTTGATTAGTGTAATCTGAAAGGCATCGGATTGTGCTATTGCTCTGTGGTCAACGCTAGCCCTTATCTATTGAGGGAAAATGCAAACGATATCAGTGTTGCAAAACACAAGAAGAACCTCAGAAATATATCCCATACTAGTATACTATACTCACAAGCAGATATATATATTTTTTTTTATCGGTTCTTATGTTTTATGGATTATGTTCTTATTATTTTACATATACATGTATGAATATGTATGGTTCTATTAATTTTTATAATCGATGTTTGTCTGTTGTCTGTGTCATGATAAACTGCGATGATGATTCTTGCATAGCAAAACAAATTAATAATAATTAATAAAGTAACCTATAACCTACCCTAGCCTAATTTATTAGGCCTATAATTTACATGTATTCACTAAGAAATTACATCAATACAGAATAGCTGTACATAAAAAATATCACTATTAAATACTACTATATATTATGTTAAATATCGTCAATAAATATCACTTGAGATGGCAATTCAAATAGTTTTGTAGGCGCAGTATTTCACATGATGTCATGTTTCCATAAGGTAGCGTTGGCTTAGCTGCATCTACGCCAGAGAGCAGAGTGCCATATTAACTTTTTGAGTCACCGGCGAAGGTGGACCTCCAATGCTCACATTATATGTGCAGTGCTTCGTCCTCAGGTCTTTATTTTTAAAAGGTTGGCAATCCATTTAAATGTTGCCACTGCTCTTATTTAGTTTAGTAGTTTAGTTCATTATAGTTATCGTTTTTATACTTTATTCTCTCTGTAATAACTCAAAAAATGTCATAACTTGCCCAAACTGGCATGCGTGATCATGTCGGCTGTTGCTGTATACGAGCGTATTACATATGCGAGTGCCACTGCTGAATTTGCTATGTATATAACTACATATTTTTCACACGTAGGAGGTTGGTGTAATTAAGATGTTTGCCAAAGTAATAAAATGTTATATGCCTTGAGCATTAACTAAGTCTACTTCAAACTCGTTATTTAGACATTGGATATTTCCTCCTGGACATCGCAAAACTACCGCCCATGCTCTCTCTGATTGGCTATTTTCACTGTTTTGTTACGGAATGATCAGATGGTTGGTTAAGACAAGAAAGCTCAGGCTCAGAAAGCCAATCAGAGATGGAGTAGGTGCAGGTCTTCACGGAATTCGTGTGGGGGTGTGTGTGTGTGTGTCAAACACAACACAGATGACAGCGCTAGGGAGAACTACTGTAGTGAGTTATTTATTGTATATCTATTTTAATTCAAACATTTACCCTCCAGTGTGGTGAATAGTCTTTGAGATTACTCGTCAAAAGGACAATCTATCCGCATTTGGCGCTTGGCGGGTGTTAATTTCGGACCCTGCCAGTGAGTGTTAGTGCTTTGGCCTTTCAGGAATGATAGCTTGATACTGCCACATTGGTTCAGTGAACACCTGCATTACTCATCATCTTTCATTAACGGAGTAATGAACTTGTATAAAAAAATCCATATAGTGCCCCAGTTTAAAACATCTGAATATGAACTTCCTTAGTGCTTGTAGTAAATCTTGTCGTGTTCATAATATTACATTTTTTCACCCTCTGAATGTTTCTTACCCTTGTCGACGAGGCCATATATTTGGTAACTAGCAATTTTCCAAATACTCTATGTCCTGGCCTTTAAAGATGAGGAAATATACGCCTTAGAATAGGCAAGCAAATGAGATATAGATGGTGCAATTTTGTTGGCTGTGAGGTACACATAACAATTCTTTCACTTAACTGCACACCCTTGGCCCTGCCCGACACCTCCAACCTCATTTAAATCTGCCAAGATCCCTGGAGCATGCCTTCTGGACAAGGATAAAAAAGGTCTATTGGGTGGAGCCCATCTCAAGCCGCTGTTACTACACACACTGTTACACATACACAGTGCAACCATAAGGATTTAACAAGGTAGGCAGGATTTTTTAACAGTACACTTACTATAACTTTTTCAGGTGGCTGTGTGTACTCTCCTCACATTGGGGTTAAAGGTTGATATAGTCATGTTGCGCCACTCTGCAAACAAGGGCTGAAAGCACAATGGCCTTCAGTGGCATGTCTGGGCTCATACTCCGTCTGGCTCCTCTGAGACCAAGTCATTTAGCTTGGAGAGGAGCCGCAGGCCTGCTAGGGAGCAGGTGTGTTTGAGGTTTCAATCGGAGAGCTAGCGCGTTAGCTCGTCTCTTTTGTTTTTTTCAACGTTGTTCTTAGCAATTATACAGCAGGCTACAATAGCGACAGCTTTTCATTTGCATGTAATTAGTGAAAGGATTTGTTTGGGCAATAAACCGCTATGGGGTTCACCGCCGTTAGTTTAGTTGTCTTTTGAGCTCAGAGCAATGTAATGCAGATGTAGTGATATAATCGGAACGTGGTGACTCTTAAAGGCAACAGTTGGTGTACATGTTGTTGAGCTTAAGTGATGCAGCTTCCCCAAACAGCTGGGATACAGTAAAGACAAGGTTTAAAGCAATATGGACATTTTGTGAAACCCTCAATTCTGTAACTACTTTACCTCAGTTTTGCATGCTAATGCTGACATTTGCCATTAATTAAGTCAATGCAAAAACAACTGCAAATGAGGGATTTCTTTCATGCCAACTGTCATTGTGAGGTCTTAATATTGAGGTAAGACAGCTACAAAATGGTTCAATAGCCTTGACTGAGTAGTACATTGAATCAAGCTCATTTAGATGATATAAAACCGCTCTTTTGCATATTTCTTTCAATTTGCATAATAGCAGCGAGGTTTTATATCTCAGCATTACGTGCAATGACTTGTTAAGATGTATTCTACCTGTCTCTTTTTGTTTCATGTCTTGTCACCTCTTGCATATAATGTTCTCCCAAGACGAAAGGCATTTCCATGCGAGGGGAGAACAGCCATCTTCAGTTTTCAGTATTCTTACTGCACCAGCAAATCTCTCATGCAGGATGCATGTGCGTGTGCATGCGTGTGTGTGTGTGTGTGCTCGTGTAAGAGCATATATTCCCCATGCTTGTGTCAGTGTGTGTTCAGTGTGTGCAGGATATGCATAAATGCATCTGTGTGTGTAGAGGCTCTCATTTTAGCAGCCATGGTGATTTGGAAGAAATTATGTAGGAATTATTGATACAGACAATATGTGGTTCAGTGCAATACAATGCTCAGCATGGCATCTGTATGGGTGCCAGGTTGTGCTTACAGTACATGCAGTCAGATATCATATACTGGCCCTGTGTTTACACAGGGCACAGACGTAAAAGAGATCTCGGCCTCAGTCTGTCTCTGCCTGTTAAAATAAAGTTTGAAGAAGGAGACCCCGTATTAGCATAGCTCCACTTAGTACAGGGCATGGTTCCAATATACATTATATGTTTCCATAGTGAAATGCATAACAGCTGTGTGATACATACAGTATACTAGATTTTTGTCAATATTATTATCCTTCCTAAATATGTTTAACTGCATTGTATTCTTTGTGATTTGGGTTCATATTTAATGGTGATGTGATGTGATTAATTCTCTAGTAGTATGGGGTTCAGAAGAAAGTCATATTTCTAAACACAAAGAGAAACAAACATTTGAAGGCAAACATTGCATTTGGCTTTGGAGATAAGACATGGTTCACAGACGAAAGTCTCACTGGTTTAATTGTCTCACTGGTTTAAAAGTTCTGGCCTGGCTAAGGTCATAATGTTATAAATGATACTGCCATACTGTAATAAGTATATCAGTCAAAGTTTATCTTCCACCCTTACTTGCACTTGATATTATGCTTGTATTATAAATGGTAATATCTTACGTCATCAACTGTACAGAATAACACAGTACAAATTGCTATACAGAAGCCTTCTCTATATTAGGCTGCACAGTATAGGAAACAATACATTTTTGTTGTGTTTTCATGATGACAATGAGACTTGTACCAATGTTGTTATAGTTATAAGTGATTTACTGGCATGTATCCTTACTGTATATTGCAATATAGTATATTGTAACGTACAGTGTCACACAAACCCGTACTATATACATAGCACATTTCACAATATAACATCAACAGCAATAAATACATTAACACAATTGGGAAACATTGCTACAAAAACAAGATGAGGTTTTCTTGATTCGTTTATTGTTCTATAGGATGCTGTTTTTCAGCAAATTGAGTATTAATTTTTTCTCCTAATCTCCCTAAAGTATTAAAATTGTGTGTTTTATGGTGTTTGAAAATGTAGTGTTGTATTCAATTTTCTTATATTGTCGTATTTGTAACAGCTATATAGTCAGCTGTTGTACGATAATTGTAAACTAATTCACCAAACATCTCTTTGAAATCTGCTGTCTACTGTTCTCTGTGCGTGCTGAAAGAATAATCAGGCACTACTGATTATTCTTTCTTACTTGCAGGTAAGGAGCATATCAACTAGATATACAGTAGGGTTTTCCTGTGTTTAATAATCTGTTGACAGTATTATGTATGCAGGGCAAAGTAGAGGGATGATGTGTCTGAGGCTGACTGTAAATAATACTTTGTATTATAGCACCCCAAGACTACACATTGCAACCCTAAACAGGGGAAGCAACAGCGGGGAAGCTATCTGTAGCTAACTCCACAGTCAGCCATATATACTGTTCAGTGTGCACCAACAATATGCAACAGCCTCTATTCTCCTCCCGCACACAGGGGGAGGGAAGCAGAGGGTGATAGAGGGAGTATAAAACAAGAGACTGTGTGTTCATGTATTTGCATAGCATAGCGCATTATTTTAATTGCAAAAGGGTGAACGTCTGTTTCTTGTTTCATGAGAGATAGTAATAAGGGAGGGGGGGGTGGCAGGGGGGCAGTGTGAGAGGATGAGATGAAATGGAGGGCAGAGAGCAGAAAGGAGAGGAGGGGGAATGAGAGTGAGTGAATAGAGAATCAGAAAAGTGGCAGAGCGTCTGCGTTTGGCAGCGAGCCTAAAAATAAAACCTTCAGAGATGCTTTTGAATGTGCAGCAGTGCACACATTCAAGCACAGCGTCACGTGTATGTTAGCAGTGCATAACAGGCCATACAAGCATGGGTATACATGTACACAATAAGCAAATGCATTTTGTCTGGCATGCTTCAGTACCTATCACAGTATAAGTAACATGTACCATAGTATATGAATTCAGAAGCCAGGGATTATAGGGTCACTGAGTTTTAGAGAAAACATATTTCCCATACATAAATATAAGTACTTATTTTTGTAAATATGTTTCCAACCATGTACAATAAGGCTTGTGTTGGCACTGTGGCATCTACACATGTAGGTAGCTATACACCACTACAGTCTACCACTGTCTGGGGGAAAACTGCATTCATCCTTTATTGCATGTTGAGCACATATAACAAATACAAATATTGAACACACACACACACTAGAAGCTTATCGTGGTATTTCTTTGCCATGAATATAGACTCATACACACACAGACATACTTTTCCTTTTTTAAATGCTTTACATTGTATTTGTGCGTGCGTGTGTGTGTGTGTGTGAGAAACATGACGTGACACGGCCAGAAGATATATTAAAACACACAGGACGACCCCCCCCCCATCCTAACCGCCACCATCTTACACGCACGCAACACACACACAAGGAACACACACATGCTCGAAAACACTATTCTTAGTCGCCATAGCAACCACAGGCAGAACTGATGAGCAAGGTCCTCTTGAGCCTATATGTAGGGCGAGCATGTGTGTGTGTGTGTCAGAGTGCACGGGGAGAGGATGGGGACTTTGTGAAGGAGGCCTGGAGATTGAAAAACGGAGGGAAAGGGAGATGACAGTAATAACTATTTGTCCGATATCCTCCGAAAAAGGATTATCACCTTTCCTGGGCTGCAGGAGACACACGCACACCGCACACACACACACACACACACCGCACACGCACACCGCACACAAACTCAGTGACCTCGTGTTTTTGTTGACATGTTCTCACGTGTGTCTCACCCAACCACTTACCATTTAGGTTTGTCCCAACCTGGTGCCCGCCCGGCGGGTGCCCGGTTGGGCAACATGATGAAGACGACACAGGTTTAGTATTGGATAGCTGTTGGAGACATTTAAATGGGATCAAAGATAGAACCCAACATGTACTGTAAGTGTTGCTGCATTGAGTCCATGTGTGTGTTATAGTGGCTTTGTGTGGTGAATGCAGAAGAAACAGGGAAAACATGCAAATACACAAGACTTAGCGTTTAATTACAAATACTAAGGCTCTCTGCCAGCACAAATGTTCAGAACATAATAACCGAGACAAGAACAAAATACACTCTCCCCAATGTACGTCCCCTAGACATACACACGCTGTACACAATGAGCCGTGAAACTGGGGTTCATTGGCGAAGGGATGGCTGCAGGCCAGTGTTTAAGGTGGGTAAAGTTGGGGCGTCATTCTTATGTGCGTCTTTGGACGTTGCAGTTATGATCACACTAAGTCTTGTTTGTGCATAGAATGGCAAATACAGTATGTTATATAAATGTTAAATAAATTGTGCATAATGTCAAATGATTGCTCCTCTAACTATTATTACTTTTAAAGTACAAAATATTAACATTATATTTGATCATTTTGATAACACAACGTAGTAGAGAAGAAAAGCCCAAACATAGTTTAAAGTAGATTTTATTATTTCTCATTTATTTAATCAGGGATTATTCACAATAAATGTATTGAAACAGTAGTAACTGCTAAACACAGTTATTAAATAAAATGTAGTGATCACTTTTCGACAGCAAAGATTATACCATAGCCTTTATTTTGGACAGAATTTTTTCAGTATTTGCCCAAGCAGGCATTATTCTTCAGCTATTATATGAGAATTTACACTAAGTAAACATTTATCCCAGACTTTGTAATGATTTGCATTCAACACTGCATTCATCTCAGTTTGCATGTGCTGTCATTAAACTATCTTCTCTTGCTTGTTTCACTTATTCCTCATATCATTATTATCACCCCAGGACTCTTCTTTTTTGGGTAGCAGTTGTTTTAGGTGCTGAGTTATGGGCCAGATTAGGTTTATGTGTGTAGCACATGTCAAAACAATCAGCTTTGTAAGTGAGGAAGCACAGGCTGGTAATAACCGTGCATGGATCATCATTACAGTGCCATGACAGACATTTGGAATCATCGGCTCTAAGGGACCAACTGGGGATTTTACTTCTCCCCTGGTTATAGCCAACAAGGGGAAGGAGAGCATTTGTTTCCTGGCCACTAGTGTAGAACAGGAGGCGATATAGAGTGATAGCAAACACCATATCAGCTAGCCTAGAGTTAGCGCTAGTAGAGAGGCGTGCATGCTAGTGTGTGTGTGTGTGTGTGTGTGTGTGTGTGTAAACACTTGTAAGAAAACACCCAGTCTCCGGCAAGTGGCTCCTTCATAAGCAAGTCGGTTGCCATGGGCACTGCACTTTCACTGCAGTGAGAGAACTGTTACACCCCCACCCCCTTTCCCCCAGCTCATTACCTCCCGGCTGTACGGGTGACCCACGGCCAACTGATTTGCCCTCCATCTCCAGCTGTGGGGCTACTGCTGGGATTCACATCTATCTAGCCTGTCTGTCCTGCAGGCAACTATTCACACCTTTAGCCCTGGCCCCACTGTGGCATTAAGCTAGGCTCAGACTGCACCTGAGACTACACCTGAGTGTGTCTGTCTGTTACTGTGTGTGTGTGTGTGTGTGTGTGTGTGTGTGTCTGTGTTGCTTCATATACATAGGTCTCGTGATTGTTTTTGTATGACGTCCTGTGCTTATATAGCATGGGTGATGTTAGGCCTGTCACGATAATTAATATATCCACTTATTGTATAATATATGGACATGTTTCTGACCACGATAATTACATGCATGTTGCATTACATGCATGTTGCTGACATAAAACAGTTTAAGTGTTGCGCTGCTCCTGTGCTCTTGTCTGACTGATACATGTTCCTCAAGGCCAATTATATTGTTTAGGTAAAGGTGTTTTTCAACACTACGTTTATAAAAATAAATGCGAAAATATGGCATTTGTTTTATTCGCTTCAAGGTTTGTAGCCTACTTGCACAGCAATGAAACTGGTTTAACCAATCACAGGGAATAATTAATGTCACACAACAATAACGAAACAGAGGTGCATTTAGAATTGGCAAACTGGTTTTCTTTTTTTTTTGGAGTTTGTCGCAAACTTAGTTCTCAACAAACACACATTGACGCTGGACGAAGGGCGACAGTTTAGATCTAATATATTTGGATGTTCAAAATTCAAGTTCAAACATGTTTGCGACAAACGTTTTCCATTTCTGAATGCGCCTCAATATCATTCTGCTGCTGGTTAAAATTTCTACCGGCCTCTACAGAAAACATGGTATGCTGCAAACCTGAATAGTGGGTTGACATTTTAACATTTTCTTAATGATAACAATTTTGGGTTCGGTTTACGAGGCACGCTACTTACCCACATACTGTAATGATCTCCCAAACATATGAACTTTCATCCTAAAACACTGGATGAAGTTACTACTCTGTCTGGATCAAATCGTCATCGCTGGAGTAGGGCACATAAGAACGTAATTCACAACCAATCTTTACCGCGAGTGTGTTGGATGCTTGTTTTGATGGCAAAACGTTTTGTTGTGACAGTAGTAGGCTACTATATATTAATATAAAAAGTTTCCTGTGTTTGCTAAACTACCCCTCTCCCTGATTCCCTTGTCGACTCTGGATTATATAGTAATTTCACCCTTGTCTTCTCTTGTCTGCCCTTAAAATGACAATAATATTGTTTATCGTGATTATTTCTGGGACAATTAATCGGCCAACAAAAATAGTTAGTCTGACAGGCCTAGGCGACGTCTACCAAATTGGTATCAGACGATGTCTACAGTTTATATAATTCGCACAAAAGATGGACAGACAACTATGGTGCGTGTGCACATACGTAATCAGCTAGCAAACAACCAACCATGTCAGAGTAAGCTACAGCAAAGTGAGTGAACGCAATCAGTTAACTATAAGTGCGTAGTGAGAATCACAGTTCTGTTGGCCAGCACAGACGTATACGAATACATATAATTCTACATACATTACACATGTAGGCACGAGCACACACAACAGTTGCATGTGAGAGCACACAATCTAATGAGACATGCTGTGCCACACACAACAGAGGAGATTGAGAGAGAGTCAGTGAACCATGCAGTCCACACGTACATGAACACATATGCCAAGAGAAAGTCTGACTGCTTCCCCTTTCGGGCCAAGTAACAGATGCTGTGAGCAGTGTGAGTTCAGGGTCACACCTGTTCTTCCTCCTGGATCTGGTCCGGAGCCTGAGCTCCAGACCTCGAGACGTCCAAGCCCCCAAACTCTCCGTCCACAGCTTCCACACCGTCCACTCTTATCTTGGGCACAGAGAGGGCTGCTTCCCCGCTCTCTCTAAAGCTACAGTAGCCCTTGACCTGGCTCTCTCGACACAGGTCTTCGTATAGAGAGGACAGCTTTTCAAAGTCAGGGTCACAGGATGCGTTTGTGGCATGGGGGTTGTCGCAAGATATTACTGCCATGCCAAAATAAATACACGTGAGAATGTATATCAATAAATAAAAAATGTAACAATTAGCAAATGATACATAATTATTTTTGACATTGTATTTATAGCCATAGCCTACCCTAAAGCTGCCACCGACTTTCCCATTTAGCAGACTACTCTAATCCAATTGCAGCGGCCGCAGACAGAGATAAAAAATATATATAAAAAAATTAAAAATGAAGACATCAGCTAATAGAGCCTACAATAACTTATATTCATACATTCATTATGTCGTTTTTTTGTATATCCTGAATATCAATGGCTATTAAGATCAATAATATGCAAATATTATATTTGACCAGAATTTAATCAAATTAGGCCCCATTAATTCTGGCAAGAAACAAGGCTTACTCATTCATATACACATGCTGTGTCATTTAATGCATGTTGCAGAATCAGCAAATTTTGTCATATGCTGTGTGTTAGTATGATATTGTAACATAATTGATATTGTGTTTGTGTGTTTGTGATTGAATTATATCAAAGTCCTTCAAGTTTGGCAGCCAACTTGATAACGCCTATGGACAGTTATTTTGTGCTAACAAGATCAGGCCCTTATCTAAATGAATGGGTAGAGAGCAATAACTGCACTTTCAATGATTTCAGAGATAAAAATGTACCCTGCAAGTATAAAAGCACCAGTCAAATCAAATAAAAACTTTTAAAGGTGTGGTAAATCTTCCCCAAAACACCTGCTTGAGTGTGTGCTACCGCACAGATGGTTGGTCATTTTTGAGAATGCTTGCTAACTTCGAGCTCAAATCAAAACAATGGCTGTTTCTCAATTCCAAGAACGCTAGTACATACTTGTGTTCTTGAGAATTATGTTCTTGCCAAGTGTCCTTCTGAGAATAGTCTTGCAAGAATGCGAGGTCAGATCTAGATTGAGATGCATATTTTTGGCTATCGTTCCAGGCTATTGCGCAATACCTAAGGATGACAATACTGAACGTTTGATAGCCGGCGGCCTGTAAGCGTGACCTCACATCTACGAAATCATTGTAGCAAATTTTTAACTAGACTCCATCTTGATCAATCGACCACATATTTGAAGTTAAAACATATATATTCTTGCTTTAAAAACCCTTAAAACAGCATTTTGGGACACAATAACAGTAGTATTTCAAATAGTATAGCTAGAATTGTTGTGTGTTTTGTGTGTTGTGTTTGCCATTGCCACTTGTTGATTTGAAATGCATTCTGAGATATTGCGCTGACGTTCACACACCAGTCACAACTGGATGCATCCTTGGTAAAAACCGTGAATCGAGAACACTTCCTGGTATTTTATCCGTGCTTGGCTAGCTGCGAACTTGTGAATTGGAAGAATACTTGACTGTGAGTGATGACGTTTCACAAGAATGCAAGAACAGAAAAGAATGCATATTGAGAAGCAGCCAATATTCCTCCGCTTCGCCACCTCACACATTATAATGCATTCTAAAGCAGAGTGTAGTACTGGTAGTACTATGGATTTGTTGTTGTTACCAGTGTTCGCCACTTTGTTTTTGTTCATACTTACAGAGCCAGGGCTGTGTAGAGGTATCGGATTATATTTTCGGCACGCACAGAGAATGGTAAAATAGCGACATGTGAGGAGATATTTGGTGAATTTGACAAAAGTGTATTAGCTTACAAATAGCTTGCAATAGCTGACTATACCTTTAATTTTCCATTTCAGACATGTTATAGCAGACAATTGGCTTTTTCAGGGGAGGAGCTGGATAACTGCAAAACAACCACCATTTGAGATTACAGACATTTACCATAGATCTCTATTCACAATTCTTTAAGTGGCCTGTCTCCTCCCTATAACGTCTCTGATTATATGCAATGTGGCGAAGGTATGATTATCAATCTGCTGGAGCTAATTAGCTAATTAAGCAGCCTATCCCGGTGAACCAACCAGCCTAGACAAACCACGGCCAACAGGTGCTTGCACTTCATCAGGCTATCGCTTTCGACAGTGCTAACGTGCGGATATATACGAGTGCCAGCCCATGGAGATGCTCAGCACATGTTCACATTCTTAAAGCTCTCTATGTAATGGCTCATGCTTTCATATGGAAAAATGTTCTATAATCTGTTTCTTTCTTTGAAAGAAACAGATGGCCCATCTCTCGGCCCAAAGAACACCCCTGAGTCAAGAAGTCATCCATTTTCAAATTTGGAAAGCTGTTTTGTGAACGTGAAATAAATTTCAAGATTAACCAAAATTACCGGCTGCTTGAAATGTTCTTGTATCAGGGCCAGCAAATTCTGCAAGCATCTGGACGGGTAAGACTAAATTTAAACGGGACAAGAACAGTTGCTCCAATTTGGAATTTTAACAACGAACATATAACATGTTTGACTTTGAACTTTGTAATGTTCTGCATTAGTGCAGAATGAAATAGAGAGGAGCTGTCTGTGGCAGTGCTAAAATGTCAAGGAATGAAAGCATCGGGAATGGTGTGGGATATGCGCTGTGTGTGTCTGTGTGTGTGTGTTTGCATACGTTCTGTCCCTTGTCGTATCCCCTCACGTACCCTTGGTGCCCGCCTAATGTCAATGTTTGTACATATAACAGTACACAGCCCACAGTAGTTGACTGTTGAATTAGTAATGAACCCAGCGTGTGTGCGTGCGTGTTTGTGCAGAAAACCTTGACTTAGGTCCCGATAATGCACTCCGTAAATCCCTGTGTCAGCCATGTGTCAGCCCCTGAGGGCAGAGCGGGCCAATGAGCTGTGATGTTACAACGTGTCTGTGTGGTTACACCGCTTCTGTTTTGGACCGGAATGGGAATGTAGTGAATATGATTTACACTTAACAGGTTATCCATTTTATGTGCCTGTCTGACAAACATGTGCTCCCTCTACTTCACAAGGAGCATCAGTACATTGAGGTTCAAGTCCGTAATATATTCTAGCCTGTCTGTCTGAAGCATTAGTGTCGCATAAGCCCAGGGTTAACCAATTCTTTGGAGAATGCATGAGTGAGTAATGAGCCAATGACTCCCAAGTAATTCAGGGAAGACGTATCACCAAGTGAAATAGAGCTGCGCTCTCAGGAGCTCTGTTGATTAACAGCTGAATACGTTAAATAATAGTTAGAGACTGAGTTGAGCTTGCCACGCATGTCCCAACATGGTCGAACGGGTTAGCGTCTGTATTAGATGAATAGTGACGTTTGCTGTACAACTAGTCTCCTCATCTCCCATGTTTGATTCCAATCGCTGCCTCTGACCCTGTATCGTTTGTATTAACCAATAAGAAACTTCCAAATGTGCTCATTAATTGGCCGTCTGGCTATTTAATGAATTTACGGAGGGCCCCTGCATTCTTCAGGGGAAATTGGCCATGGAACGTCTTTTTTTGTGTTTCTATTATTTCTCCAGTGAATGTATGGAATTAGGCCCTTATTTGCTGCTTATTGTCCCTCCCACCCCTTCAAGGGCTCAGGCATCAGCAGTATCTTGACACATGTAAACAAGTGGCTGGGTTACTTTGCAGAAATGAGCTGGCTCTGAGCAGGCTTTAGGCAGATGCAAGCGCTATGGCCTTTGATGTGAAGACTTGGCAGTAGTCTTAACTCCCATCTTGGAACGCAGGCGCCGCGCATCGACAGTCCCAATTTGTGAATAAGAACTATCGTTTGTTCCCTTAGTTTTCACTCAGTGGATTTGAAATGGCACCTCTGGAGTGGAAGTCCCACACAGCTCGTTGGATTTGTTACTGTGTGTGCTGCGGGTATGTGGATTGTCAACAGCCTGCCCTGTTTTCACACTGGCTCAAATTGAAAGCCTCTGGAAACCCAGAAAGCTGTTTTTAGTTAATGTGGCTCATTAGAGCTATCTATTGGGACTGTGTGGGTGTGTACAGACTACACACTTGACAGACTTGATATCCCTGACTATCTCACACTGTCGGTTCTGTTCCACCAGGGTTTAGGTGGTGTACACAAAACACCGTACACCGCACATGTTCCGATGTAGCGCTGCTCTCGCTGTACAGCATTCGCAACAGACGAATGTAGCACACAATTATGTCATTTCACTCACAGTGAGGTGACGCTATCTTGCCCGCCCACACACACACACGCACAGACAAGACACCGACCATCTTTCCACAGTATTCATTGTTCCATAATGCATTGGCTGTGGCATGGATAATGCATGGCCGGTGTATCGCCCATACTCAAAGGAACAAAGGGCTACTATACATCTGCAATGATTAATGTTGTGTCTGTGTGTGTCATGAGAGCAACATGACTGCTGCACTGACTCAGCTCAGTCACTCTGGATCTGCCTATGACGGGGGAGACTGTGTGTGTGTGTGTGTGTGTGGAGGAAGTGCACCATAAGTCAAAACATCTTTCCATACACTTGCAGGATATTACTTCTTGACTGATGATCTACCTGCTGTTGTGGAGGGATGAAACACACACGTGCTTCTGACTGTGTGTGTGTGTGTGTGTGTGTGCACGCGTGTGTCTGGGGGAGGGGAAGAAGGAAGGCTTCATCTCTCCTGCTGGAGAGCTGCAGAGAGCTCCGTGGGGAGCATCTTTGATTTCCCAGCCTCAGTCAATGTGGCACACCTCTCGCTCGCATTTCACAGTCCCCAAACCCCTTTTATACCGCAGGCACACTCTCTTCCCATCCATCTGTCCATCCATCGCTCACTCTGCCCTGTCAGTTCACATCCTCTCCTCCCTTTTCTCCCCACCTGACTCATTCTCATCTCTCCCTCGCTCCCTCCCTCTCTCTGTATTCCTGGCAGGTCTGACACTTCTTTGTGGTCAGTTAAAGTGTCGTGTTTGTCCCGTGCGTCGGCTGCCCCCGGGCAAAGACACTTCTGCCCGCTGCCGTTTAAGGCGCCCATTCACATCTGCCTGCTCGTCTGCAGGAGGGACAGTCCTGTCCTTGAAGCATGCTGCTTGATCTAGAGATTGACTGAAGCATACTGTATGGACTCTCTAAAGTCATCTGCACTAACCTGTCACATGCCTCATATACAGCATGATGTATTTCTACAAGCACATGCCCAATCTGAATGCATTGGTTTAGCTATTGCATCTGTGTAAAGACAGAAGATGGGTATTGAGCTTTTTCGGTTTATAGACAGGCTGCTTGCCTACCGCTGGCTTGGTTGGTGTGCACGTCTACAGTATGTGATTGCTTATTATTTGTGACATCACAAACGGCAAGCGTAATTGCATCTCAGGACCGTCTGCCTTCCACCTGAGGTTTAATCATCCAGTTAGCTAAACACCCGTCTTTACAGTACTGAATACAGCAAATGAAAGGCCAATTATTGAATGATAACGGTACTAGTTCAACCGTGCTGAAAGAACGTGATGACTCTACTGTGCATTTAGATGACGAGTACCATCTGTTGAATTCAAAGGCCCTATGTTGTACTGTGTGTTCCTAAATATAGCATCCAACTATAGGTACAATTACATTTAGTCTTAACAATCTGCTATTTACAATCCATCCCTGCACATTTCCGCCAACCCAGGTCATATCACCCTCAAATATTGATTGTAGTTTATTAGCGAAACCAGAGAGTACATTTACAGCTGTTAGTCACATTTTCATTCAAATGTATCCCTGCATGTGGACAAGTGGCAAACACATTGGATTCATTCAGGCAAGACCAGCTGGACCAGCTCTCTCTCTCTCTCTCTCTCTCTCTCTCTCTCTCTCTCTCTCTCTTGCTTTTCTTTCATTTACCCACTTACCCGCATGTTGTTTTATGCTTCATGCACATTTTGTTTGGCCAGTTTTTCGTTTTTATCCATACTCTCTATTACAATTACTCTGTTACTATGTTTTGCTATGCATCTATTTTTAATCTGTTACTTTTTTATGAGTTTGTTTCCTTGTTACTTTCTATCTACTTTGTTGTAACTTTCTAATTCAGTGTGTTTGTATGTGTACAGGCTCTTTACATGATTATTTTATCATTCCTTTTGCTGCTAACCTTCTTTACCCTTATCGTTCCTTTGTTCCTTCCTTCCATTGTGCTTCCATCTATCATCTATCTAAACTCCTGTACACACTCTTTAGTTCCCTTACAGAACATCACAGGTGTTTTTATCTCAGGCTTCTGAACCCATGCTGTTTTATTCATTTATTTTCTTGGCATACTTCCTCACTTACTTATTTTCCTTTCTTCCTTTCCTTTTTTGCCCCCTGACCTCATCTTCCTCCTCCTCCTTTTCCTCTCCCATCTCACGTTGCTATGGCGGCGGCCCCTTCCTGTGCTGTAGCCCTGCGTTGGCCCTTCCATCCATCAGTGGCTGCTCCTGTCCTCTCTCATTGCCATGCATATGTCTCAAACACTAATAGCTGTCCCTGTGTCTCCATCCCTGTTGCTTCATCTGTCTCTCTCCCTGACCCTCCCCCCCCCACACACACACACACACCAGTCGTCTCACCCATCAGCCTTATCTATTTTTTCTTCTCTCCTGTGATTTTTTGCTTTTCGTAATGAAACGTTCCGTTCCCTTCAAACCCAAAGATCATTCATCTTCATTTTCCTCTGTTACGTTTGGCCCGTCTGTTCATTAATCTTCTGCTCGCGCTCTCCGTCGCTTTTCCTCTTATCTATCATCTATCTGCTTCTATCTCGAGCCCCTTATGACTCCAAATCGTTGCCTTTCAGATTAAGCTCATTCCTACCCAAAATCTATGCTGGGGCACTTTGCCTGTGCATGTGTATGCACTACCCCTGTGTAAGGAGGTTTATAAAGGTTTTATGCTATTATTGGAGAGTTGGGAGGCTCCAGCTGGTGATTTTCCAAACTGTATCCTGACTGGAAATAGCCTATATATTCCTAAATCACACACATACAAATACAATCTGTGAAATTATGGATGAATTAGACTGAAAAACATTTAAATAACTGCAAACAGTAAAACACTGAGAGACTAGTGGCATAATTTCCAAACATGGGAAGGATGTTTGACCTTACATAAGCCTGTCTTGCCTGTTGCTTCAACATCAGACAAGCAACAATCTAACAGACAGACTAAGCATCTTACATTTTTAACTAACAGCATCTAAGTAACAGTAGTCTCACACGGGTGGTCCTTATCTCTCACCTGGATAAGAACGCAGCGGTGCGTAATGCTGCAGGCGTCTGGGTCTCCAACACCGGCCTCAAGGCTTAACCGTGCCCTCGTCACATCCCTTCTCTTGAGCCACATCTCAAGAAGACAGCAGACAGCACATAAACATAAATTGCGTATGCTATACATCTGTGGCAAACGTTGAATTTTCTCAACTTCACACTGAATTTATGTCACACATCTTGGCAATTACATTGTAGACACTATCGCCTACCTTTACTTGGCTAGTCTTCAAATTTACCATCGTCAGCATTCAGAAGCGGTGATAGAATATTTCCACAGGGAAAATATCTCCCTGTAGAAATGTAGCCAAAATATGTCTGCACTTGTCTATTTCTTGCAAATAGATTTTAACTGGTAATTGGTATAGAGAACATCCCAATAATTGTGTGTTATGCACAACAATTGATGCTGCAAAAGTATTTTTTGAACACATACTACTAACAGCAATTTCATATATATCTAAAAATTCGATATTTCCATTTCTGTACATGTTTTTTGTAAAACATTAGCATGACGACTTCATAATAAGGTAAAGCCGCTGCCTAGTCTAATGTTAGAGAAACGTTTGGTCTCTCGGAAGTCACTGTATTTCCATCTCCACTGACTGAATAGGCTGTATTGTCTGTGAGTCTATTAGACACTTGGGGGCTACTGCATGCACTACAAACACAATGCTGTACAACTGTCAACTCTTGACAGCTGAGAGGTTTCATGGCAATCAGAAAGAAACCCCTAATTCTTCTCAGAATGCTTAGTATGATTCAAATCCATAAAGAATTGTATCCGCACAACATTTCCTCTGCAATGTTATTATGAATCAGGCCAATATATTACAGTGTCACTTGTGGTGAATGACAGGGACAAATTGACTCATAATGGGGGAAATATACCAGCAACTTTGTAACTGCATTATACTATCCACTATTAGTACTATTTCTCTTGTCATTGTATTCTTGGTGACATCACATACAAGCATGCCACATTTACACTGCCATGGTTTGTCTTAACAGGTCGCATTTACATGCAGAGTATAAGGTTTCCTTTTGTCATTGGTATAAATTAGTTGTTGCCTTAGCAAGGACATTGTTATCTTCATTGGCCTGCATTATAGCAGTTAGCAAGGACAGTGCTAAGGCTTCTTTAGTCATCTCCCATTAGCAGCCAGTTAGGTCTGGCCTTCCCTTCTCATTACTTTGACAGACAGCACGCAGAAGAGAGCCAAGCTTCGAGGACACACACAGTAGAGAAAGATAGTCCTTTTCTAACACATTTAATGCACATTTAAAAAGTGATTACTATAACTTACAGCGTATATAGGCCTACTACTCAGCATTATCTATAATGCCTGTATGACGTTCTATAACTGGCCTCACAGTTTTGCATATACAAAGACAGCTTGTATACATATAATGTAGTCTACATAGCCACATTCTTAACTGCATGGCTATATGTCCCAAGGTTTTCTTCATCATGGATAGACACACACGAACACATCACACAAATTCAGCCACAGAACGCAGTAGAAAAAAGTTGAGAAGAATGTGTCAAGTGTTCCTCTGTCGTGCCTTTGGTCTCCATTTCCATCCTGAACATAATGCATGTGTGCTTGTTCTTCACTAGTGTTCACAAATGTTTAATGTTGTCTTAGAGTTATTGTGGCTTTATCACAATTCAGATATACTGTACAGTGTCTTTAGGTAATCAAATAATGTATCTGTGCTAACCACAATGCACCTGGACTGTTTGTCCAGGTGCATGTGTTTGTGTTTGTTATACTAGTATTTTCTAAGAACGTAATATAAATCCACATTAATGTGTACAGGACTTATACAGCATATGGTGTATTCAAGCGGGTATGGAATTGGAAGATTGCTACAGTATATGAATTCTCGAAACACTGTCACTTTCCATCTCACAACTACTATATACAAGGAAGACAGGAGGTTGTAAACTATAAATAAGTTTATCGGCTCAGGAATGGGCTATTAAAGAGGCCTCCTCTATAATGCAATGTAATGTAATGCGATGTAGTGTAATGTAAGAAAAATCCTTTAGATGTATAATTTTTTGTCAAATGATGAAAGAAAATTCTTGCTAGTGGAAGTAATTCCATATCCCTTATTGAGATCGACTGCGAAGGGTAAGAGGAAAGAAAGGAGGTTGCCAGATCAAGGGATATCAAAAATAGCTAGGTCTTGATGCCACGTGCTAACAGATGAAAGAGCGAGAGAGGGAAATTAGAGTGCGAGAATGAATAAGGGAATGGAGTTGGCGGCTCGGGACCGAACGCCACACCAATCAACACCTCCTGATTGCCTCAGGTGTCCCACGGGAGGGATCGATCTGGGCGGGGGCGACAAGGAGGAGAGAGGAGAGAGAGAGAGATCTGATCCAAGCAGGCATCGCAGAACACAGAGGGGCTGTCACGTTGTCCGACACCTCTCTGCGGGCCTGCACGCACAAATGAGTGAAGCGGACACGAGGGGAGGCTTAGGCGTCGCCCACGCTAAACAAACAGTCCCACAGGCTGCCCAAGGCCCTGCGTACTAACCCATCTACATCCCCATTAAACTGCCAGGCAACACAAATACGCATTTCATATTAATGACTAACTGATCATCACTAATCACATATCACGTATTCACAAAAGCCTTTTCAGTCGCAGTTATTTTATAATCATGTGTGCGCTCCGACATTGGTAGGAGAAGTACACAGTCGTAGTGTTGCCTTTCCTCAACCAGCACTGGTGTTTTACGTTAAAGGACCACTACATTCCTAAGGGACGTTACTTTTAGTTAAAAAATATGTGAACAGCTCTATAAGAATGAGTGGCAGCTGCCCTCTACAGGTTGAACACTGGCTATTGCAATTGGAATGTGTTGCTGCTATAAAGTGGCTGCTAGCGGTTTCTCTTTATGTTAAAGCTCTTATTTCACACTGATATCAGAAGGGGCGCTCTACTTCAACAACCCTGTGTTGTTTCTACTGGACATGAGGTTATCTGCTTGTTGTGCCGTAATGCATCCAGGTTGCTGACATATGTACCCAACCCTTAAGAGGGTACAGGAGAATAACCTCTATCTGCTGGCGAACAAAAACTGCTTAATGGAAGTTTAAGCTTTGTTGATCCAACAAGAAATGTGTCTTCTGCTTTTGACCCACCCTTGTACTGTGGGCCTTGGGCATCAACAGTCATCACCCATGACACCTATAAACACCCACTCTACTTAGTTCCAACACACATGCAAGCTAAATACATTGTAGCTTTACAAAGCTACTAAACATCTGTACAATAACCATAACATCAAGCCATTACATGGAAATGCAGCAGCTGAGAGACACCTGCTATAGATTTATGTTTGATGAATTGGCCTTAGGTGTTTGTAATGCCCATATTTGTAATGACTTGTTGCAAGTTAAGCATGCCTATTGAGCCGTGGAATAAAACAAAGCCTGACTGTGTCTGTTCACTTCTGTACATTGAGGCATTCCTCCAAGTGCTTCTTAGTCAGAGTTCCCTCATCAACACAAGAGGCATGGGTGCAATAAAGAGAAAAGGTTGACCCGATTACCTGTTACTGCAGATTACCTGGTCTTGGACTCAATCTACATCCACACAGCACTAGCCATGAAGGCTTATCTGATTGAAAATGCCTCAATGTGTTCTCAGCCTGCCATGGTTTGAGACATGTCTGTGTTCAGATGACCCTAACATGATAGCAATCAATGCTCTCCCCTCCATCTACCTCTCTGGCGTCTCTCTCGCTCTGCCCGTCTTTCTTTTTCAAGGTCAGTAATGAATAATAAATATCTCATTTACATCCTCATCAAAGTCCGACGCCGTCTCCATTTCAGTAGCTGACAGCAGTTCACCTCCGATTCATTGTGAGAGGATGGGGACGTCAGGGGATAGGAAGCCTGGTTTATTGTGTTTCCTTCCTCGCCGCCTACAAACAAACACAAGCGCAAACTGCAGAATGAGTCACTGTGATTCCTGAATGTCTTCCCCGGCAGAACAACTAGCCGATGTCTTGGCGACAAATATAATGCTTGTCTTGCTGACTGCTGGCTTCAAAACTGAACAGAAACAGAATGTGTCATGATGCATAGTCACAAGACTAAAACTAAATGTGTTTCTGTCTCGTGAGCCCCTGAAACCTGAAATTACTTTCCATACCATTGGTTTGTGAGATATCACATTTGATTGTCAGCTTACTGTGGCCACAGGCAGAGATACTATAGGTTCAAATGTCAAACTTGATCACACTCCCATCTACAGTACAGTATACAAATTATCCATTATATGTAAGTGGATAATAGGCTAAATCCCTAAATCATCAACATATTCAAGGGTTAATCCCAGTGTAAGACATTTCTCAGAGATGTGGAGGCAAGACAGTAATTCCAAACCTAGTACAATACATTGTCTTTATCGAATTCTAAACTGTATCGTATATCTGAACTGTAGCTTAAGTTAAAAATAAAAGTTTAAACTTTGCCCTTGGTGATTGGCCTTCTATAAGAGACCTTCAACTGAGGACCAGAAGATAGGGATTTTATTAACTATCAAGTGGACATGGGTCGGTGTGTGTTGTGTATATGTGTGTAAATGTTAATGATTTCACAAATGGAAGGATGGTTAAATGAAAGCCACATAAAATGTCAATCGTGCATGCGGACGTATACCCGTGCATGTGCGCACCGTTTCCCTCTCTTCACATTCCATTATTACATCCGTCGTTATCATCCTTCCCTCCCTCCATTTGTCTCTCTACATTTCTCTCTCTCTCTCTCTCTCTCCCGCCCTACTCTCGCACCACAATTATAACCCCCATTAATTATGAATCAGACCCGGATGAACGGGCGAAGCCGGTGCGACGTGTCAGTCCGGCAGCTCACCGCGGCGACCTTAGAGAAGCCACCTCAACCGCTGTCAATTTTCTACTCATTAATTCAGGTCACAGCCAGAGTCGGGGGTGGTGGTTGTGGGTGGAGGAGAGGCAGGCTTTAAGGATAGAGTTGGTGGGGCAGGCAGAGTATAGCTGTAATTATTCAACATGATTAGTAGTGATGGTAACAGCATTGCGCCCTGCACCCCTTTGCGCAAGATGCTGGATTTGGAACAGCAAATGAATCAGATGTGGAAACGCTACTTGACTCTTTCTGGCACTCACTCCTGGTTACATGCTCACTGACAAAACAGTTTGATTGAGACCAGCTTTCAGAAGAAGGAATGAAATGGTGGCCGACGGTATCAGTAGAAAAGATGGTATGACGGAATTTAAAGACTCGATATAATTTAGTTTTCAAGAAACCAGATTGTAAATAAGATTTCAATGTAATTGTGCCCAAAAACACCAGATAATGACTTGAGATTCCATTGACTCGTATAGATAATTTAATATTGGACATCATTACCCTGTTCTTTCAGCACAGTATGGGACAATCCAACATTGTATCCCACTGTGTACAGTGTATAGCCACCCCCAAAACGTGGCTGTGTTGGAAAACCGTTTGAAAACTGGGCAGGTGGGGTTGGGGGGATTTAAGGGAGGGCATGGGAGTGAGCTGTGGATGAGCAAGACTAAATGCTCTGGGGCACCACAGCCACAGTTGGTCCTGCTGTTTGCAACTCTATTAAAGACTAGCGTTGTAATCAGCGAAAGATAAAATGAAGGCTGCATCCTCTGGCAATTTGCAGCTTGAGGGACTTTTTGAGTTTGGCTCAGTCTTTGTGGGCATACTGTATGCATATTTCTGTAGCAGTGGAGGACAGAATTTGGGAATCTATGTCATATTTAATGTTAATCTTTGTTAATTTTGTTAATTATGTACCAATTCCCCCTGGTTGCATGCTTTGCTGTTTCATTACTAAAGAAAAACAAAGAAAAGTGCAGACCTATCCTATATCTTTTTCATGATCCAGATAAAGCCATACGAAACATTAACTTTCTCTCCTCTAAACTCTTTAACTTTAACTCCAATACTTCTTACTTCTCATGGCAGCTTACTAATTAGCAACATGTCCTCCAAGTCTCTGTTTGACTCTCTCTCGCTCCTCTCTCTCTCTCTCTCTCTCTGTTTCTCTCTGTCTCATGGCCGAGTGCTTACATGTTGTTGTTGTCTACCAAATGACACCTAACAACCCTGGTGCTCTCCATCCACCCACACTGACATGCCGGGTGGCAAGATTGCTCAGTCAGACGAAAGAGTCGACAAAAGCAATTAGCGCATCTATTATTAAGCAACGCCATGTTATTACATGTCGTACAGGATAACTGGCTAGTGTCTTTGGGGAGGAAGAAATAGGTGGTAAAGATTTTGTGTACACTGTGTATATTGTGTGTGTTTTTAAAATATACCATGGAGACATTAGAAAATGACAAAATTAGAAAATATAACTAGATTCGAAATTAACAAAATACTTCAATATAAAAGTATAAAAACGTGAAATGTATCTCAAATCAATGAGACATCGAGGGTTCCTCACACACACTAAAAACCACTGCCAGAGCCCTGAAGGCCAGGGTAAACTAGCCATTTTGTCAAATGCAAGATCGACTGCACACAATTCATACGATTAGGCCATAACACAGGAAATGTTTCATTTTGGCCAGTTAGGGATTAAGTACGCCACTCCTACACTAGGTTGTATACCATGCAGATGGCTAGGCTAGCATTAGCATCTTAATCCTAATCATCACAGTTATCTGTTGTGCTGATAGCCATCACGGTGCAAGCCAATTTCAACAGGGCCTGCCATCTAATCTCAAAGCCACCTGGTTTGCATTTAAAGCACCTGCAAGCACTGGAAGCTGTGGACAATATAAGATGACACTATAAAAGAACATGTGGCCCTATTTTAACAGGGGGGCCGCCACACCCCAAGGACCCTGCATAGCAAAAAACAGACTACGCCTATAAAAAAAAAAAAATATATATATATAGAAGGAAAAATCATTGAGGGCGCTCATTGGTCCTCATTTATCAATCTAACGTTGAAAGCAGTGCAGATCCGAGCGCAGAATTCATCTTATGATAGCACTCACGTGTGATTTATGAAACCGTTCGTATCTCGCCAAACAAGCATAAGAATGACCGCACGTTGATGAATGTGGGGTGGAAAACAGGCGTCATTTAAATACCACGCAATATGCTGGATTTAGAGGCCTCGCCCCTAGATTTTATGACATGGAGAGTTGTAATATGTTCAAGAAGCAACCCAACTTCTCTGACCAGCTCGGAGAAGAGGTATGCCAAACAGCTACGCAC
>JAODUH010001552.1:0-12723 GCA_027564835.1 Typhlichthys subterraneus | reverse complement strand
GTGTGTGCGTGTGTGTGTGTGTGTGTGTGTGTGTGTGTGTGTGTGTGTGTGTGTGTGTGTGTGTGTGTGTGTGTGTGCGCGAATGATGTGTGTCTAAAAGAGCTGAAGCAAATACAATAGTGAGTGTGTGATGTTAATAGCTTTTGAAAGGTTGCAGACTATTTATGCTGCCATGTAAGCATTTGAAAGAAAATGCAAATTCACCATTAACATGCATGAATGTGTGCACATGCACACTTTCATTCATTAGACTTTATGCAGAAATAGCAAAATATTTTGCCTAAAAGTGTTGCTTCTCCTTCCAGGTCTAATTTGCGATTCAGAATATCCCCAAAAATGAAATAGAGGACCCAGGTCAAGAGTTAACTCTGTGTCTCTCTATTCCCTTTACTGGGTTTTCGTACACGTATAATTATACCACTCCACCACATGAAGCTGAGTGTAGGGCAGGGGAGTGTAACTGCACAGAAAAGAATAAAGAATAAAAAATAAAAAATGCGGGCTACTTCCTCAAATATGCAATACATCTAAATACAGCACAGCTCTGATTTGCCAGAATGATGAATAAGAAGTGAGATTAGAGAAGACGGGTTTGCTTGGGGGATCTCCGGCGCATAGACAAGACAAGACTTTCGAAATGTTTTACATGATTATAGGCGTGAGTAGCGTAGAGGCATTGCACTACTTGATCTTGACTGCTGTCTTCCTGACCTCCTGACTTTTAATATTAAGCATTTCACACTTAGTTTAGCATGAAAACCATTCTACAGGTTACTGTTCTACTGTAATAAATTAAGTACTTCATGTCAGTGTCACTGAATACTGTTCAGTGAGACACATAAAACAACGCTTGGTGAAAATTCCAAGAGTATGTGGCAAAACGTCTGGCCTGCTGCCGGAGCCTCATGAGGGTTGTCTTCTGCTCTCAGAAAACTCTTAACTTGGTATCGCAGCAGTGCACTGTATGTGAATTAAGGCAAGCACGTGGCCTACAGTCAAACACGCACGCACGCACGCACGCACACACACACGCACACACACACAAACACAAATATGCCCCTGTTCTTGATACTACTAGTTTTAAAGTATCACATGTCCACTAAAACACGCACACACAGTGGCAAGACTGGTTTTTTACAAGTAGGAGAGTAGGGAGTATAGTAAAGCCAACCATCACAGTCAAATGATGTGTGCGTTTAACAAGACCAATCAATGCAAATGCAACGTAATATGATGCTCTGCTTTTGCCTCTTTGCATTGTAAATATTTTACAACATCTCCAATTGTTTGCTAACTCATATGTTCCACATGGCAGTCACCTCTGGAACTTTTCTAAAAGACGTTTTACTGTTTAAGGTTTAAGCTCAAATAAATACATGCAAATATGATGATGATGATGATGATGATATTTACTGCAATGCAGGCTGCCTGTATTACAACACAGTGTGTTATTTCTGAGTTCACATACAGTGTAAACTTGTAGCGTAAACCCACCCGGCCAACCTGGCATTTACAACAAGCACATATTCTGGCTGGCATTTAACAAAGTGGAAGTGGCCCACTGTGGCCAAGTTGAGTTTGCTGATAACAATCAATTAAAAAACAGCTCCATCGGCCCCCCGCTTACTTTCGCTGTAAATATTCCGCATAACAACTGCAATGTGAGAAATACATACTTTACTGCTATTTACTGTTGTGACATAAAAGTGAGCAATATAATAATTCAATGTGTAATATTAATAGCTTTCTGAAAAGCCATCTCAATGCTCAATTTGGTCAAAGAAATCCTAAATAGATATCAGCGTTCTAAATGAGTTTTAGTCAGCCATTGTAGTGGCCCAGGTTGTAGCCTGTACATTTTTCTCTTTAACCTGATTATTTCTTTCATTTCCAGCCACGGTACTGTGTATGCCTGGCTGCACCTTTCTTGCTTCAGAAAGGCACCCACACACACACACACACACACACACAGACACACACACGCACACACCGTCCTCATCCCTCCCTTCAGCACTTACACCTCTCCTCTGTGGCTCTCTCTCACTGGGGACCGTGGGACTTTCCGGGTGACAAGTGGAATCTAGATCTTATATGGGCAACGTACAGTATATTAGTGCTATATCTCACAAGGGCATGAAAGCCCCTTAACAGCCATGAGACGATAGCAATTTCCCTTACAATTTCCAGCCTCCTTATGCGCCAGACCCCTTTTCTTCTCCGTGAGCAAAGCTAAAGAACGTCACGCCACGTGACACCGGGGTCGTATCTCATGAGGCAGGGTAAAAAATAAAAAATAAAACGCCCGGCTTCTTCTTCGTCACACACCTTCTTTTCCAAGCAATGGCTGCGAAATGACACCCCTGTTGAATCGATTGTGAATCGTGACGTTTTGCACAAGAGGCTCTTTTTCTTTGCACTTGACAGTGATTGAACTGCACAGCCATGCAATCACCACGGCGATGAGAATGAAAGAGAATGGCGGAGGCAGGAGGGGCTGTGACTGCATGAGTATGTATATATATGTCTGTGTGTGTGTGTGTGTGTGTGTGTAAGATGTAGGTGAACCCCCCGTGACATAATAGGCCTGCAGCTCAATGGCACTACAGAGGGGCTCCTTTCCCTCTGCTGAAGCAATTTTGTGGGCCTTTACACAGGGTCTCACAGCTGATCTATAGTGGAAGAATACCGGGGGGGCTGGATGTGTGTGTGTGTGTGTGTGTGTGCGTAAGTGTATGTGTGTGCGTGTGACTACACACGTTTATAGGAGAAAGGATGTACCGCAAATATTTTTCTACAATATCAATTACTGAAATATGACTATTGTCCATGACAGAATATAGCACTACAAAACTCACGCACTTTTAAAAACAGAATTACACACCTGAATACATATATTTTGTATAATGTAAAATGCATTAAATAACAATAACAAAATAAATATAAAACCTGGGAAACCAACACACCACTGTATTGGTTTTCATAAAAAGAAATACATAAAACGTACTAGGCATTTCAGCCATAACATTCTGTAAAACCCATGTTTATTGAAAATCAGAGAAGTCGATTCTTCTACCCTCCTGGGCAATGCCACTTGGTTTACCTTCTAAGTCGTATTTTATATATTTGAGATATACTGTAGAGCGTTCAGAGGACATTGTCACAACAATGAAGCTGTACTGCCACAACTGGGCCCCATTTCCATAGTGTGGTATCCATATTCCTGGCTAGATGCTGGCATATTGTATTTTGAGCCATTCTGCAAGTACCAGCTCTCTCTACTCTACTTTTCTACTCTGTCTTTATTCTATCAAACGACACTCAAAAACATATGTGCTGTCCTGTGCGGTCACTCGGCATGAAGTCTCAAGGCATAACATTTTAATTGATGTCCTGTCATTCAAAATGTTCTCCTCGAATCCAGCTCCTCTCTTATAATTTTCCCAGAATCTAAAGCCAGCTTTGTTGCTGTGAGTCACATCATATAGTCTTGCGCACATTCATGGAAAAATGACTTATCTCGATCGGACGGGATAATTAGAGCTAACGTCACATCCAGCATTTGAGAGCAAAGGTTTACACAAAATAATGTCTATTGACAGAACAGGCAGTCGGGGGAGGGCTTTTCCTAAAAAAAAAAAGAAAAAACTCAAACCCCTCCCCCAGCCTTTTATCTTTCCGCCTGAATGGTTTGGTGGGAACCTCATTAGAGTGTGTGATGCCTGTGGTCTGTGTGAGAAGGCATAGATGGGATTCTAGGCCTGTGTGTGATATAGCCCTGGCTAACCCCATTCTACCCTGTCACACAGGTCACAGGGGGGCCACCCCCACCAATGCTGTGTGATGACACCAGTCAGAGTGCATCCTACATTCAGCCATACACGGAATGATCCCATAGGAGGTCACATTGTGTGTGTGTGTGTGCTTTAGTTTGCTTACTGAACTGCATGAAAAAAAAAACTTTAAATAAAAAAAATAAAAAAACGAGAATAAATCAGATATAGGAAGTTGAAACTAAATGTTAAAGCAAAACAAAACAAAAATTCCACAAGCAGTTCCACTAGAAAAAAAACAGGGTTTAAATAAGCTACTATGAATGTAGAAACATCCTAATTACAAGCTACCAACACCGTCACAGCGCTTACATTACCGTGGGTTCATACACCAAATCATTTGCCCCATGCCCTTCCATCTGTCATTACAGGAAACCAGCTACTAAAGCAGAAATGTGTTTTTTAAAGGTGTGAATGGTCAATCAGATGAATTTGCATAATTAGCTTGATTGCACCCTTTATTCGGTAGCAGTCTTGAATACAATTTTCTAAACGATTATAATAAATTCATTTGAAAGTCACATCATGTGGTCAGATTTACATTTACACAAATGTGGTGGTGGTAAGCCATTAGCCATTACAGCTAATAGCTTGTCTCCAAATAGACTTATTGGCCTATAAGCACATGTCAATCATGGTTGGCCACCAGGCAATAAGAAATGACGAGCTGCCATTTGCAATTTCAAAAGGAATGTAGCAGGAATTAAAAAGTCACAAAAATCTACAGACTCATTTGTCTCCTGGAAAAACAGAAAGATAAAGAACAATGACAAAAATAAGCGGGGGCTAACAATATGCAGCTGCTAGCAAAAATAACTTATTCAGTATCTTCTTAAATGACAGCGGTATTATTAAAGCTTCCAAATGTCTGAATGACATCGTACAGCCCAGTATAGCAGTATGAGAGGCTGTGTAGGCCATAATTCATATTTAGTTTCACACTTAACATCATAGTCTCACACGAACACCACTATACTCACACACTTTGTTTTTTTAGCTCTCAATTCAATGCTAAAGGAGCTTTAATATCACTCTATAGCCGTAATCTGTTCTGGATGTCTTCATCACACTAAAATGGTCCCTTCCACTACAGTGAACATTCTGTAAAATAAAACAATAATTGTATTAAATAGTCTAAATTGTAAGGTGTTATTTTAACCCAAAACAGGCAGTAAATAGCACAAAATATTCTCTTACGTAGAGTAGGAGGGAACAGTAGGCTATAGTGGTGTTTGTGATGTGTGATAATACTGTATGTGTGAGTGTATAAGTACATGAGTATGATAGTGTATGTGTGATAGCATGATAGTGTGTGTGTGAGAGTATGATAGCGTATGTGTGATAGTATAGTGTATGAGTGATAGTATGGTGTATGTTTGAGAGTATGATAGTGTGTAAGAGTATAGTCGTGTACGTGTGAGACTATGATGTTAAATGTGAAACCAAGTATGAATTATGGCCTATACGTCCTCTCATACTGCAGCTTTCAGTTCTAAAGTTCCCAAAAGTTTGATCTTTCAAAACTTGTGTCAAATTATGTTCAGGGCACGGAAATTCTCTTTGAAATGTAATACAATACCCGGATAATACCTAATCACATTTTGACTCATAATGAAATCCCTTGTTGAAGGGGAACTACATTCAGAATAACTCACAATAACATACCCAACATGTTTATGGATGTGAATGAGGAACATTACTGTATAAATGCAAATGTGTTTATACACATTACTCTTTTAAAGACCTGGAAGAAAGAAAATACATTATAATACCATTATGACATGATTATATGAATGTACTGCTATGTTTGTAAAAGTGATATAGCTTTAACTAGCCTGAAACCCACTCTGTCAACTCCTGTATACTGTATGCTATACTACAGTACAATATAGCCATTGTTATCAATGTTTATTAAATTATTACTTTGTGCCTTGTAGACATTAACATGTTTTAATTAGACATTGCAGCATCTTCATTCAAATGTGTGGTTTAAAAATATGTGTTATGCATGCATACCAAACATTCATTTTATTATTTACCTGTGCAGTATGCCTGACATGCACAAAATGTAAACAAATGTTGCGTGTATGTCATAATATATGGCCTGACTAATAGGTATGGGTTGTGTCCTAAGCAATTTGGAAATGCTTGGTATTTGAAAATGGTCTGTAGCAGTTGCAGTAGCATTCACTGTACCCATACTCTTAAACCCCCGGGCAGGGCTTGCCACTCACGCTAAGCCCCAACTGAACAAAGTGGCTTGTCTTCATCAACTTGGGTCATGTGATGATGCACAGTATAACTTCTGTCAGTTTGATTGAGGACCTCAGCCACAGCCAAGACAAGAAGAAGCAGGAGAGACACTGTCAAGTGAAGAATAACCAAAATATAGACCTACAGCCATAGACGTGTTTGAGGAGTATATTATATACGGATGTACCCAAATCCGAATACGTTATTCGGGAAGCATGAATAATGCGATGTAAATAGATATAGAATAATTATTCGGGATCCAAAAAAAAAAGGCATGATTGACGTCAGCTCTTATTCTTTCGATTCATATCATTGGATGGACACAAAATAAAAATGCCCCTTGTATTTGCAGATAGGACTTTGATTTCATTATCTAGTTGTTTCATTTGCCACATTATTGAAAAGTAATCGCTATATCTGTAGCACCGAATTAGCGCAAAGCATTCATCGGGCTGAGAACTGACCGCACTTGGCTCTCATTCAGAGTGGAGGAGGAGTCATGCAAACGACTAGCAAGCTAATGTATAGCGAGACAAAAGCATGCAAGGTTGGGTACCGTTCACATTTGAATCGATACCGCTGCCGGTCCGCTACCTCAAATTCGGTACAGTACCTTTTTCGGTACTTTACTCTCTGTAAAAACATTACAGTAATTTGTATAGAAAAAAACTGCCTGCCTGTCTCTTTCTTTACAAACAACATGTTTTGCACACTTTTTAATAGTGGCATTATTTATAGTACATATTGCTGCTATAAACAATAGTTTACTCCGTTTGATCTTATGTGTTTTCAACATGTGTGCCATGTGACCTAGTTCCTGCTCTCTCAGCTACCGCTGCAAAGGAGTTTGCTGTGTCCGCTTCTACAGCGGCATGTTTATCTCACTGCTGCGGTCTCAAGTGCCAACTGCCTAGTGTGTCACACAAACACCCGACACAGTTTTGACCGTGGTTGTGTCGAGAGCGGGAGGCGGTGCCACATTTAACGGATGCTGATGCTCCATGCAGGAAATCCCCTGAAAAACAGACTTGCGACGCGCTAATATAATTCGCTATTTATCCCTTGACCATGAAGACTAGGCTAGAAACTCCTTTAGCCTATAGATGACGACACGAAGACACACTGAGCAATCTATAAATAGGCCAGAGCCTAATTCATTTCTATTCACACGCCTGCATCCAACGCTGGATAAATTGAACCCTCCATGAATGACGGAAATAAGTGGGAGTAAAGTACAGAAAAAAGGTATAACATGGATTGCTTTTTGCTTGCCGTGAGTGTGTTGAACAAAGTGAACAAAGGCTGTGTGCAGGGATGGTCTCATTTCTCTCTTCACGCGCTCTAAGGTACCAACATTTGGTACCGATTGATTTTACCTCAATCGGTACTCTGTAGTATCGACGTAATTTGTTCGGTTGGTAAAAGTGCAGAGTTCTGTCCCCCACCCTAATGCTGTGGCAGCTGGATTTCTTTCAACACAATATCTACATCAAATTAAAGCAAATAACTTGTCGTGTTAGGGTTAACCTTGGGTTAATCGTAAGTCGTAGTTTATGTACGATACAAAACTATTTTGATAGAAACATAATTTTTTGTCTACTTTCAAGATACTGTATCACCAGTTGCAAACTAAACCAGTGCGACTTTGAAGAGTGTTTAAAAGTACTCTGCCTCTATTCCCTTTGTTCCCATTAAACAACTAATCTCACCTTAGAATGTCACAGAGCCTCTCCAAAAGTCCACTGAACCTTTTAACTCTGACATCAAAAGCCATTCATGGCCAGGAGGGACTGCCAGAGACCAAGCCCCACCCAGAAGGACAAGTCACAACACCACCTGGACAAATTAAAGTGTTTGCCTCCCACCGTTCTCTCTTAATATCCCCTGAGCCACATGACTGGCATCAAAGCTCAGAAAATTCAACCCCAGCGCTAAGACACATCAGCAACAGGCTTTCATTTCCTCGGTGCAGGGGACGGTAGCGAGAGACGGGCGTTTGCTCAGGTTTGTGCCAAGGCCCCAGCCAGCCCTGTTTGAAAGAGGGAGTTTTGTTGGCAGGCGAAATTGCCTGAAATCATCCCGCAGATTTAAGAGAAGAGAAGAGAAGGCAGTCCCTAAGACACCACTTATCCAATTGGAAAAAGGAAAGAAAAGAAACCGCACGTGCACGTGCACACGTAATTAGTAACCGCCTGTCACAGAACTGCCACAGGCGCTGTGGTCCCTGGCCTCTGCTTGTGCTATTGGCCACTGCAAGTCCTGCTGTTCCCCTCTTTTGCAATACCTCTCCTTCTCCCAATGCTCCCAGTCCTCAGTCGCAATACCTCTCCATCTTCCAATGCTCCCAGTCCCACACAGCAGGTTTGCGCCAAGATTCAGATGTTAAGCGTATAGTACAAATAACGGACCGACTCAACCCCGCTAGCAGTCAATCATGGGTTAACATTGAAATCGCCTGTAAGGCATTAGAGATTACAGAGTACAAAAAAAAAAAACCTGAAAAAATGTTGAGTCTTAAATAAGTTTTATCCCTCACAGGCTTAACTCGAACAATGTCCTGATGTACCGCAACGGCTGAAAAGAATTGAGATTTAGCCTAATAATTCATTCAGGTGGGATTATTACAGCAAGCATTTCTTTATGCCAGTGATGATTTACATTATTTATTGAATGCAGCAAAAATAATCATAATTAGCTATTACTGTATAATAGATTAAATGATTGGGTTGGAGTGAATACTTGAACTAATGTTACCCTATATTACATTAGTTAAATATAGCATAGACCATCGAGATATATAAATAACTGGAGACCGTGTTAGATAGCCCACTGACTAGACAGGAATTGCTCACAAGCGCAGTGCTTATAATGGTGTCTAAGATGGCGTCACTAACAGTGTCTTTCCAGTATTTCAGACACCACAACCGTAGCTGTACTGGACTACAATTGACAGAAATCTGTGCTTTTAATGGCGTTCAGCTCCGGAAAAGTGAGCGATGCAGCAATAACAGCGATGCAAGACAATACAGTATATGGAGAGCAAGTGTTCTTGTGCCATGCGATTGTGCTGTATTTAAAGGGCGGCTTTGGAATTGTGGTCAATGGGGGTCATGCCCGATTCATACAGACATAAATAGTATACAAAGACATTGCAGTGCACACATCAGAAACGCACACACGCACACGCACACGCACACACAAACCGTCGCCAGTCTCTCAGTTTCTGCCTCTTCTAGTCTGGCCTGCTGGACTCATATGGTACGTACTCACCCGCCATATGCCAACTGCTGGTAACGAGGTGTAATTTGTAAATGACTTAACCTCCTAATAGAGAAAGCATGCGGTTTAGCTACGGCTAAATCCCTCTGGATCAGGAGGCGGGGTTGAGAAACAGTGAGTGAAACTGCAATTTAGACATCAGTTAATTGCTCTTTTTTTCATTTTGTATTATCTGATCTTTATGCGCTGCACGTGAGCACATGCTCGTTGGTGTGAGCTTACGTGAACAAATCTGTGTATAAACTGTATGTCTGTTTGCGTGTGTGTGTGTGCGTGCGTGCACGTGCGTGTGTGTGTGTGTGAGAGATAGTGTGTGGCTTTTCAAAACAAGCTGGTGCCAAAGCTCAGCTGATAGGCTAATTAAGCGCACCGCGGGGAATAAACGTTCCCTCTTTGCCCGCCATTTGTCACACCTGGCACGGAAATGTCGGCGGGAACACATGCGTGCTTACACACACCGACGAGCACGCACACACACACACACACACACGACTGAATGCACACTCAGGGTGTGTGGAAAACACAGCGAGGAGTGCTGAGGTGACAGAGTTAGTGTGTATGAAGGAGGGGGGGGGGTGGGGAGGTTACAGGAGAGGCGGGGGAATAAACCAAGAAGAAGAAGGGAATGAACGAAAGAGAGGAGGCAGAAGGGGAATCAGGGGAAGGGAGGGAGAAAATGAGGAAGAATGTGGTGAGCAGGGGAATTTGATTGAAAGGAGAGATATGGTACAGGAAGACCGCTCTCTCTCTCTCTCTCTCTCTCTCTCTCTCTCGCTCGCTCTCTCTCTCTCTCTCCCTCTCTCACGCTGGACCGCACAGGCCCAAATGACCACCACCCCTTTTGTCTACTGCAGTCACAGCCAGTCTCCCATCAGGTTTTGTGTAATAGCACCCTCCCGCCCACACACACACACACACACACACACACACACACACAAACGCGCCTGACACCGCGATACGCTGTTCATTACAAGCGTGACAGCTTTAGTAGAGTGCAGCCACGGGCCCCCGGCCGTCTCTACAGTATCACGATAACCCACAACACACAGGTCTGCCTTACACTGCAGCACCGCGTAACTACACACCAGTTTGTGTGTGTGTGTGTGTGTGTGTGTGTGTGGAGGGGGGTGATGACATCATTTAAGGATTTACCAATGTTATTTTGTGTGTGTGTGTGTTGGGTGGGTTGGTGAGGGAGTGGAGGTTTTGTTAGTAC
Source organism: Typhlichthys subterraneus (assembly GCA_027564835.1). Classification (NCBI taxonomy): domain Eukaryota; kingdom Metazoa; phylum Chordata; class Actinopteri; order Percopsiformes; family Amblyopsidae; genus Typhlichthys; species Typhlichthys subterraneus. Next base: position 2,145 of record JAODUH010001552.1, on the reverse strand, counting down.
TTCCCGTTTGATTATTTCTTGTTACATTGAAACCAATGGAAATGTACTGTATTGAAATGGAAGGCAGCTGATCAAACTGCAAGGATTATCTGGTTGGATCTAGGGAGAGCACATTAGTACAATGCACCATGGATAGGGAGGTTAATTTGATTTCAATTTACATTAATTAGACATTCAAACTGAAGGGGATATTTATCCTGTTAGCAAATTTACCTCATGGAGGGGGAAAAAAATATTTTTTGGGATTTCTTGAGTTTCAGTTGAAGACTTTTCAATCAAATTCCACATGAATAGGCAAGCCACTTCAAGTCAATTTGAACCAACGCAAGCTGTTCTGTGTATACGATACGGTATGACTATAGCAGTAGGGATGTGGCAGTATCTGAGTCATTTGAAATTTCATGCAGTGCAGAAATTCACGCATGCCACATGCTGTTATTTTTATGGACCACTTCAAAGAAAAAGAAATCAAGGATCTTGTACTTTTCACGAAGCCTGCTGGCCTCCGAGGCTCAACCGACTGCCCGCTTTATTCCTTTTGTTTTGTGTCTTCTGTCTCTTGTCAACATGTCATTTAGTCAGCCATAACTAACACCAACCTTCACGTTGGCTGTCCTTGCCTTCTTCTCCCCAGCTGTCCTCGTTCCCATATCTCCCAGAGGCAGACAGGCTGGCCTTCAGCTACATGTGCTAGCCTTCACTGAGTTCTGGCGTGCAACTCTAGTGACGCCACAAGCATTCAAATGTTGTTAACACACTACTACGATGAAACCAATAAGACAAATTCAACAAATACTTAAAGCTATAGTCAGTCATCCTGGAGATAGCTTGTTTACATTTAAACTTGATCGAAACAAAAACACCTCCCCCTTCAATGCCGTAGGCCACCCCCTCTGAAGCTCCACCCCCCCACATTGAGAACACATTGTGAAGGCTAGGATGTTGTTGTGTGCACTTTGTTTATGTTCCTATTTACAGAGCCAGGGCTGTGTAGAAGTACCATATCAGTACACGCACAGAGAACGGTAGGCTAGCGGACCGCGAGCCTATAATTGGTGAATTTGACAAAAAGCGTATTCATTTACAATTACAAGCTTACAGTTTTTTTTAGGAACACAGGAATGCGTAGGTGGGACTCCTACAACCAACCAACCACAATTAAATAAGGAGTTCTAATTATATCAAGTCTGGCTTGTGCAACCCCTTCCTAGGGCTTGGGGATATATATATCGATATTTATTCTGTATATTTTCAAAAGAGATATAAAATATAGACAATAGATAGACAATATAGTTTATATCGATATAGTTATATTCACACCTTTTTTCAGAGTAGCCAATGAGAGAGCAGATACTGAGTCACATGCTCAATTTCCGTTTCTGACAAACAGATATAGGTAGCCAGCTCGTATTACAAGGTACCATGTAATCAAAAACAAATGTGGATTAAATTGATTGTATGTATGCCATGCCATAATTAAACTGTCATTATAGCTGCAATATTCACAACCTCTCTGCTATGGATTTAACCATGTACAACTACAATTTTGCTAAAAAAATAAAAAAATGTCACACTTCCGTCGGGTTTCCTTTTTAACAGGTAACCCACTTTATAGAAAACCGATATCGATACCAATATATATTGTGTATTGGTATTCAACCTAAATATATCGGGATATGATTTTTGGTCCATATCGCCCAGCCCTACCCCTTCCTACAGTACATCATCCCCAAACCCCTAATTTATCCTACATCATCCCCCTCACCCAGTGATTTACACGTTACGCAGTCTGATTGTCCTGCCTACCCAATGTTGGCTCCATTTGCAGAGGGTGGGGGGCGGCTTCTAGACTGTGGTGATACAGTAAAAAAAAAACTTTAAAACAGTCAGCTCACAGATTCTATTTTCAATCACACCTGTTTGTCTGTATTACTTCCACACTCTCTCTTAATCTCAGGTGTTAAATGTCACAACTTGGCTTCCATGTTAAAGAGCCAACAGATATATTAGAGAGAGAGAGAGAGAGAGCGAGAGAGAGAGAGAGAGAAATTATATGATATACATAGAAATATATACAGTATCTCACAAAAGTGAGTACACCCCTCACATATTTGCAAATATGTGAGCATATATTTTCATGTGACA
>JAODUH010001550.1:0-12724 GCA_027564835.1 Typhlichthys subterraneus | reverse complement strand
TGCGAGAGTAAAGAGCTGGTCCATTGTTCCACGACCAGGACGGAATCCGCATTGTTGTTCCTCAATCTGAGGTTCGAGTTATATAAAGTACATGTTAAATCTAACTTGGTAAAGTTAACTTGTTGCCCTAACTCTGGTTTAGAGAGACATAGATGGATTTATTTATATAGATATAGAGATATAGAGATAGATATCCTCCACGTTTCTCATAAATGTGAAAACTAAAAATGTACACTATGAACAAAACAAAAATACAATAATAAAAGAAATGCTATCATACTGTAGAATTAATGTAGCCAAGGGGTTGTGGATGAGACAATGGTGTAAACAGACCGGAAGAGTTACATTTACATGTCCTTTAGCAGCGTTTATCCAAAGTAACTTACAAACATTTGTCAACAGTAGCAGGGATCATACAGTTGTCGTAGCAACATTCAGCATGCCATCGGTAACCATGTTATACATTTACAACACATTATCTAATATACCAGGAAATCATTTCTAAAAGTACCAACAAAGTGCCAATATTCTAAGAACTGGGCAAGAACAGAAAGAGGGTAGGAATTTTTTTTTTTTTTTCGAGATGTCAAGGTCTCAGACAGCAAGTCTACTTCGCTGGATCAGACAACAGATAAAATAAGTGAATAGTTAATATAGTTGTATCACCCTGCTATATCTTGGTGAACTGTGACCCACAGTAACACTATCCTGTAGCCTATACTGACTCGCATACAAATGTATGTATTTAATTACATTTAAAAATAAATAGTTTAGAATAATGGTTTATCTGTCATTACTGTGCAGCTGTGTGTGTGGGAACATAAATAGAAGTAACCACTAGTCCCTAAGATGCAGTTATTGACATTGCATTTATAGTATTGTGCAGGTGTGTGTCTCTATGTCTTTGCATAAACGCTGAGCAGGTATTTTGCCACCAGCTTCCCTGAGCTAATTGATTTCACGAAGTGTGGTGGGACAACATATTGTAGCCTACTGCACGCCTCCTCTGGCCAATAATTACAGTATCCCCTTTAAGTTGTGCATGCTTTATACTCTTAATAACACTGAGGTTTATCTGTGAGGAAATTTAAACCTGTCTTAAGACGAATATATCTAACGCTACTTACGTAGAAATCCTATAGCACGCTTCTGTACTAAACATATACAGATAACTAAACTAGTATTCCTCCCGCATCGTTACACCTCTCACAGTTTTTGTTTAACCGATGTCAAACTGGTTCTATAATAACGGGGAGAGTAATATTCGGTTAACAGGGCAAATCGCCACTAATGCTCAGGGGCAGGGTAAACTCTCGGTCTGTTTCACAGTAGCTTTCGGCTTCGTTTGGTCGCTTGAATGAGAACTCACTCACCGCGCACGCACAGCAGGGACATCGCAGAGGGTGCTGGCGCAGGAGCCTGTCCGAACCCGGTGTGCCTTCAGTGTGTGCGCGGCACGGCTGCCTGTTGCATGGCGGACGGTGGCATCGGGAGACGGAGGAACTCTGGGAACACAAAACTCCAGATTGAGAGCCTAAAAGGTGAGTGACACGCCAAGAGACCAATGGCGAGGGTGAAATCCCTGTTTAAATGGGCGGGGACCGTCTCCCGAGAGGTAATCTGTGACTAACAGCACCCGGCGGGGCAGACGGCTGTGTGGCGGCGGGGCGCGGACAGGTGCGGGTCTTGTCTACGCTGTCACGCTGACGCACCGATGTCCAATCGAATCAGAGCGGGCAGGTGAGGGAGAGGAGGATCACGACAGACATGTATACATAAACTTGTTTTCTAAACACGTTTTTTATCAAGCAACGGACAAATAAGAGTTAACTGAAAGTAATATGCACTTAATAATTACCAATAATGAACAGAAAGTTAACCAACCGTCCATGTAAATAGCCTGTAAAGAATAACACTGTGTTGCGCCCGTTCACAATGACAGCAGTAGCAGAGCTACAGTATGTCTACAGATTATCCACTATAATAACCTTTATTAAATTCAACTAATGATGGATGTGGTAGCATACACAATAGAATAAGATACCATAGATACAGGTTACAATAACAATATAATGTAATGTAATATAATCTATATTTTATGTCTTTATGTAAAACCAATTTAACAGATTTGACAATTCAATGTAATTGAATTTCTTTGAAATCAACAAAGTAGTCTACTGCCATCTAATGGTACGCAGAAGAAATGCCTAAGTTAGACAACCACATGCAGTAAAAGAACATGACCAGTAGATGGCAACTGTCACCCCTATAACCCTAACCCGGTACTATATTGGTTAATTTGTGCATAATGTATACTATTATTATTGTTCTCTCTGTGTTTTTATTCTCTATTAGTTTTTGCATCTATATATATATATATATATATATATATCAGCCAAAAAAATAGGTTAAACATGCTTGAGATGCACTGGCGCATACTTCCCAGCAGAGGGAGCTGTACTAAAATATTTATTGTATAACAGAGGCTCAGACAACCGTATGATTTGAGTAGGCTTTTATTTTACTGGGTGTGTTCTCTTGAAGTGTCTTTGAGTAGGTACACCTCAACAACAACACCTACACCTGTTTAAAGGTTTGGCTACGCCTATGCATGTCAGCTCGTGATTAATATAGCCTATAGTATATAGATAGATAAATCAAAAATTGTTTTATTAAAGGTGGGTAATAAAACAACAAATTAATAAAAAACCTGGTCGGTTTTAGATTATCTCAAAATGCCTGTAAATATATTGCCATGATCTTAATATGTAATGACATGAAATAATGCATACTATTAGGCTACTGTATACATTTATTGCTTACTATAGATTCAACTGTTCTTTGTCTCAATGATAAGAACACCTTTGGTTAAAGTCCTCTTGTTTTTAATATACAGTACACCATATAGGTTATGCACTAATAGGACTGTTAATTAACATGTAAATATTCAGTAGGCAATCCTAGATACATATATAACTCAAATCATACTAGACATACTAGACATGACGTGTCTACAAATATTACATCTGTCTTAAATTCAGCATTTTATACTGCATCTGTATCGTGTATAGTCTATTTAAATGTGTATTATGTTATTTATTGATCCATTCACAGATTTGTCCCTAATTATAATAATATACCATACAGACCTCAACTATCTGCCCTATAAGCATACACTTTTGCAAGCCTGTTGGAATTTCTTCAAAAAACATAAGGTGGAGGAATTTAATAATTCAGTTGCTGACGTAGCCCGGCTCCGCCCATCCTGCGCTCCGTCGCGCATTGGCGTGTCCTGCGGTCTGGAGACAACAATGATTCCTATGGCAAGGACAGTTCGGAATGTTATCCATAGCCAAGTGTATCTACACGCATTCGATCATATAAAATACCACATGCAACCCGAGTAAACGTAAGTACAATTGCTTTCGTGTGGATTTGTTTTATTGTAATGCGATAGAATATCCAACATTGGCTTTCAGAAGCATCGCCGTTTGCGCTGGAGGCTGGAAATTGATGGTTTTTATAACGGTATTTATGCAACCTCCTGTCTCATATATCCAACGCATACACACGCTAATGGGGAGTTGAAGATACTATTTAGACAGTACTGTATTATATTCTATGTGCTACCCTGTAATGTTATGTTTTTTTTTTCGCCGCGTCACAAAGACATGCTGTGGGAATGTCAATCGGTTGACGTCAATCGATTCATGGTCTCGCCGTCATCTTCCGCTGTATATTTACAATACAGGACCCATAGAAATGTCTGCACTGTTTTGATCCCTGATACATGCTCGAATGGTGGCTGGGGTGTTTCCACAGCAGGGGCCTGTAATCGTCCATGTTCACCATGCCAGGCCGGTACGCGCATACAGTAGGCCTATTGCAGCAGTCGCACTCATAGCGGCTGTCGTGCATAGTACAGACTCAAAACAACACACGACGTTTATACAAAGAACGTGCTGTGATATCGTGTTACTTGCGGTACGAGACGGCTACGATCGAGCGCGCAGGCCGTCTACCAGCAGCGACAACGCATAGAACAACGAAGATAGGCAACACATATGCCTACTGTAGGCGCTCTGTTACGGTAGAACACATATGCCTACTGTAGGCGCACTGTCATACGGTAGAACACATAGTCTACTGTAGGCGCTCTGTTATGGTAGAACACATAGGCCTACTGTCGGCGCACTGTCATACGGTAGAACACATAGCCTACTGTAAGCGCTCTGTTACGGTAGAACACATATGCCTACTGTAGGCGCACTGTCATACGGTAGAACACATAGCCTACCGTAGACGCTCTGTTACGGTAGAACACATATGCCTACTGTAGGCGCGCTGTCATACGGTAAAACGATAGCCTACTATACTGTATGGTAAAAAGCAAGCATTTATAAGGAGGCGCCTAATCATGACCATAGGACATTTATGGGCTAGATGTGTGTACAGTATCTATTCGTGTTGTCCAATTGGGCCAAGATACGTGTCCAAGGGTTGGAGATATGTAGATGGTTAAGAGCATCAACCCCGAGGCCATTCCTTCAGTTATCGGGTTTCGACTTCAGGCCTTCTAACAGCTGAGCGTGGCTGATTCATTCAGACCGGTGTGACAACCGTTACAATTACAGTTTGGTAATTTACCAAGAGACGTTGATCCAAAGTGAGAAATGCCAGAGCGATTCTCCGTTCCCTTCAATCTGGAGGAATGCTGACACCTGTTTAGTCTGAAGTTGATAGATATTAATATAAGGGAATGGGCGTGGTCATCATTGCCGTTTTAGTTATTATGCCACATTTGTTATAGATATAATGCCACATTTATTAACACTAAATTAGGATATAATAGTAGTTTCATAAAAAAAATAGTTTTTAAAGGCTTATGGATAATTATGTAACCATGATGACTTCTGATTTATTACTATTACTTTCATTACAATGCATCCAACATGTTTGGGTGCATTCTCAGCTGTCAATAATTGGAATTTATAATTTGTTTTATGTAATTTGTGTGAATGAGTGTGTGCACGCACATGTGTGTGTGTGTGTGTGTGTGTGTGTGTATGTATGTGCGACACGTGTGTGTGTGTGTGTGTGTGCATGTGTGTGCATGCGTGCGTGTGTGTGGATGGCCCTTTCAGCACTGTGCCAGGTTACAGAAGCAGTGTAATTCAGCACAAGTGCAGATGTTGTCAGTGCTCCACATGGTGTTCTCCTGAGTACAGCTTCACACAGCCTTTCTTATCAGGGCATCCTGGCTTGGTTTCTAACTGGTTCATATAAAAGTCGCTCTATATGACTTTCTGCCACTAGATGGCGCATGCAAGTGCATGATTGTCTCAAGCCAAAAAAAATTCTTCCTCCACAGAGAGACTGGTGGCTTTCAATGTATGTGAGTGGAGCTGAACGGTTGGAAATCCTGCTCTTGCTGGCAAAGGCTCCACCTCTTCAAACATTAGGCTATGCCCTGCTCCTCCTCTTCAAGCATTAGTCTATGCCCGGCTCCTCCTCTTCAAGCATTAGGCTATGCCCCGCTCCTCCTCTTCAAGCATTAGTCTATGCCCGGCTCCTCCTCGTCAAGCATTAGGCTATGCCCCGCTCCTCCTCTTCAAGCATTAGTCTATGCCCGGCTCCTCCTCTTCAAGCATTAGGCTATGCCCCGCTCCTTCTCGTCAAGCATTAGTCTATGCCCCGCTCCTCCTCTTCAAGCATTAGTCTATGCCCCGCTCCTCCTCTTCAAGCATTAGGATGATGATCGACGATCAGCTAGAGGAAAAGAATGAGTATGTTTTGACTTGTGTGACTGTGGTCTGATTTTGAATGACAGATCTCTGAATACAGTACAAAACACCACAGTGTTACCTTAGGTTTCATCTGAGGTAATCCATGTCCAGGTTTTGTGTTGCGAGGGCTCACAACACAATGTGGTTTAATGTTTATTTCTGTTTTAAGAAGAGACAATACACATTCATTAACACGGGGACATGTACGTGTAAGCTTTTACTTTTTCAACTCCAGTCCCTAACAGGTACAATAGATGGCATAATTAAACATTAAAACACATATAATGTGCATACCAAACATACAGTAAAATCAAAGCAAAACTTATGTGTAGCACTGCGCAGACAAGAGAACCGATGCAACACACCATTGCTAACATTCTTATGTCAGCAACACGCGTGTAAACGCAACTGGCAGTAATATTGACGTCTGAAAAATGATTGAGGGCATGTCCATATATTGCACCATAAGTCGATATAGTTATTATCTTGACAAGCCCAAGTCCTGTTAAGTGTGGAGTCTGGAAACAAACGCTTCAGTGTTCAGTGATGACATCACAATTACGTAGTGAATAGTGACTCCCCCTGGTGGTATGGACTGGTATGGGCTGGTGGTATACAGACTCCAGCCATTTGCACACTGCCCCCCCCCCCCCTTCAGAACCCCTGGCTGTGTTTCTCGCTCCTCGTCCCCCAATGACATAAGAGGAGGCATGTGGGTGGGAATAAGAGGATGTCCTTTGTCCTTCATTGCTGGTTTCCTTTTTGAAAGAAGACTCTCTCTCACACACACACACACACACACACACACACACACACACACACACACACACACACACACACACACGCACGCGCGCACACTCACTCACATACATACAAACACACGAGTTTCTATTTAATCCGTGAATGGAGTTTTCTTCATCTATCAACCATACGGGGCCCGGGAGGGTTCCCAGAGGAATGCCACCGCATGCACGGGTTTATCACCATGGCTACAAGTGATGTTAACCAACAACCCGAGCCCGAGTAGCCTTTGCTTATTTAATTGTTTATCTGTTAGCAATAGCCTACGCTAGCATAATACATGATTGCATAGCCTGTAGGCAGTAGAGCGGCTGCGTATGCTACTAAATAAATAAAAGTGTACTACACCTAACCAACTTTGGCTAATGCAGGTTAGTCTACTGACAGCCAGGGCATGAGAGGATCTGCACCGCAGCTTCAGGGCATGGTCTGTGCCATAGTGGGCGTGTGTGTGTTTGAGAGGGTGAGGATCGGAGGATCCCCGCTCGCACGCAATGCTTCAGTAGATATTTAGGCTATTACTTGGTCTGCTTTGTTTTGACCCGACACACCCGTACCCACAATATGTTCTTCTGACAAGCTTATCCGAACCCGCGTATCACTAATGGCTACATACACCCCACCCCCCACACACACACACATCCCATCCTGATGCAGGGTTCATTAACAGAGGAGAGATAAAAATGTGTAAGAAGACTATTGAAGTCAGTAGTTGTACATCTTATAGCACTAAGGTACTGTGTGTGTGTGTGAGAGCCTGCATCATCAATGTCATTGTGTATAGTCTATTTAAATGTGTATTATGTTATTCTGTTGCTTATTATACAGACATCAGGCATAACCTAATGTCTGCTACTGTAAAGAAATCAAAAGTCATGCTTATTGTCATCAAATATGCTTAATACACTGGAATCACATACAAACCCTCACACATACAGCAGTATGGATGTTACATTTTGTTATGGGACAGCTACAGTATATGCATAACTACTTACTGTATACTGAGTACAATTACGAGTACAGTATTACAAGGAGTGGGTACAGTAGGGGTCAGCATCTTGCTCAAGGGTGGGCATTGAACCCATGACCGTCGAACAGCCAGACCACTAGACTAAATAGAACATAAACCACAAACATCCACAGTATTTACCACACCAGTGTTCTACGCTACAGGGCCAGCATGGAGGGCTCTTCAGTGCAGAACCGAGGTTTCTAGAAAGTACTACTAAGTAGGTCGGTCTGTACGTTGTGTAATGATTGACGGCTGGTAAACACCACTTTGTAAACAGTGAGGACCATTTAAAGGTCACATGTCAGGAGAGACTGTCTGGTCCTCATCCGACACCGAGTGGGATTAAGCTGATGCGCTCATCTCTGGCCCTACTTGTGGTTCATGCTGTGTGTGTGTGTGTGTGTGTGTGTGGTGTGTACGTGCAATGCCACACCCACTAGACCCCCAGATGAATCCTCCCAATGGGGGGAAGGGGGGGGGGGGGGGCTCTGAGTGCAGAGGGATTTTATTCTTGAATTGATATTCTTTGGCACAGTATACTAATACTACATGCTAAATTAATAATAATAATACTACTACTAATAATGATGATGATGATGATGATGATGGATTTTGTGGAGAAAGAGGAAAGTTAATGGATTATTTGACTGATTCACAGTATATCAGTTAAATGTGTTGTGAGGTGTGCTTGATGGGCGGGGAGGGAATGAGAACATAATTCCATTAGGCAGGCAGCTGGTGTGTGTGTGTGTGTGTGCTTGCATTTTGCTGACTCATGCAGATGTTTGTGAGGAAACTAGGTGGAGATACTTGCAGTAACGCCAAGGTTTCCTTTTTCTGAAAACGCTATCTCTGGACAATGTAGTTTATTAATCACAAACACTAATTGTAGGCTATTGTCACTGTAAATTGTCGTTAGCTGGATTGTTTGTTTTCTCTTCTGTTCATCTGTTACTGGTTATTTAGTAAGTTAACCAGTTGCTGTAGTTGCTGAGATACAGACGTAGTTAATGATGGAATATGTTCATATTACTTACTGCAAGTCATTTATTTCCTTCTGACCAGAAACAAACACTGAGCATGATATACTGTATGTCAGTGCAGAATAAACACAATATAATTATATACTTGAACCTTCTGACCCATCTAAACCCAATTTACTGTGCTTTAGAGCCCTATGAGACAATCAGCTAATCTTGTTGCCACTTTCGCTAGCCTTGAGCCTTGAGCCCACTGACGCCGATAAAGGTTTCCGGACAGACATCATCAGGGGGCAGGATGGTCTAGTGGTCTGGGTGATGGGCTTCCACCTACCTGTAAGCATCCTTGAGCAAGATGCCTAATCCCTAACTGCTCCTGGTGGTTGGTTGCATCTTGCATGGCAGCAATCACTATCGGTGTGTGAATGTGTGTGTGACTCTGTGAATGTAAGGCAAAATACTGTGATGCGCCCATTTACATCATGGTCAGACATCCATTACATTACATTGCCACGTTGAGTTCATACAGCTCTTCAGTAGTCTGAAAAGGAAATCCTCTTCATCACAGTGCACTGTTAAGTTGCAACACAATTTCAGTAGCAACAAGCACAATGACATTCTAATGTAGCCCTTATGTAAGGGCAGGGTCATCCTCCAGAACACATACTAACTTCAAACTCAATCGACACAAAAACACAGGAAAAACAGAAGCTCCACCCACACACATTGAAAACACATTGCAAAGCCTAGGGCATTGTTGTTTACGGCACCAGGGCTGTGTAGAAGTACCGGATTCTTTTTTCAGCACGCACAGAAAACGGTAAACTAGCGAAATACGGGAAAATGGTGCGTTAGCTTACAATCACTATAACAACAACCCTCAGTATTTACATAATGACTCTCCCCCCCTCCCCCCACCTCCTCCTCCTCCCCCAGATGTACCACACACAGACTTCCCCTGTCCTCCCTTCGACATCCCCGGCAGGCCCTTCCATCGCGAGGTGTGGTGAGCTGCATCTGAAGACCTGACCCCTCTCACCCCCCCCCCCTCTCTCTTCCCTCCTGAAGTGATCCTTCACTGCACTCACTGAGACCTCTGTTAAAGCCCCCTCCTCGCCCACCCGCCCTCCACACATCGCCCCACACCCCCACCCCACCATGGCCAGCCCTCGCCAGCTGCCCGGGGAGACCCTGGTGGTGCATCACATCCCCCTGGTGCACTGCCAGGTGACCGGAGGCCGCCATCGTCCACCGCCGTCCCTGAAGCGGTTGCCGGGCAACCCCTTCATCCCGCAGGCCCGGGAAAGCCCCCCGCTGGGCTTGAGCCGCACCACCTCGCTGCCGGAGCGGGACGCTCTGCAGCGGGAGGCGCTGCTCTACAGCAGTCTGGCCCACACCACCGCCCCCTACCCCTCCTCTTCAAGGGGAGGGGGCGGGGGCGGCGCCAAGGGGGGCAGCACCGCTAGCGACGACTCCTCCCCCATCACCTCCAGCACCTCTGAGGAGCAGCTGGCGACGACAGCGCACCACACTCTGCCCAGGTCCAAGGGCCGGGGCAGGGCGAGCCTTGCCCCGCGCCACAACCCCTTCCTGCTCAGCGGGGGGGAGGAGGAGGGGGAGGAGGGGGAGGACAACCTGAGCGGTTACCTGGAGGACTCATCCTTCCATCTCCACGGCGACGTCAGCTGCCCCGCCCTCGACGACGTCGACGATGAGGAAGACGGGGCCTTCCGCCTGGGCTACGCCTCGGAGCCCTTCCTGCTGCACGGCGCCCTGGGTAGCCCCTGGGGCGGGGTCCGGGAGACCCCGTGGGGCGTAACCTCTGACCTGCGTAACCTCTCTGGGCTGGAGGGCCAGCGTCGCCACGGCAGCAGTGGCTCCAATGTGTCGATGGACTGGGGCGACGATGACGAGGAGGAGGAAAGAGAGGGAGGGCGAGGCAACCCCAAGATTCGCTCGTCTTCCTCCAGCTCGTCTGGCCGGCGCTGCTCATGCTGTGGCCTTCCTCAGGGCCCCCCAGACCGCCGGGCGGACGCCGGCGGCAGCGACTCGTCCTGCGACAGCTCGGACGGCGTGCTGGTGAGCTTCAGCGCCATCTACAACAAGCTAAACAACGCCGTGCCCGCGAAGCCTCCGCCGCCGCTAACCGCCAACCTCAACGCCCCCCCCCCCTCCTCCTCCATCTCCCCTCCCCGCTCTGAGTGCGATCCCCCGTCATCCTCGACGACCGCGACCTCCGGGGCGTTTTACCTGGACCTCCACACCTCCTCGCCGACGGAGCCCCCGTCCAGCGTTCCCTCCGTCCAGCAGCAAGGCACCTCCTGCCTGGGGAACCTTCCCCCCATCAACGGCTCCTCTACATGCTCCTGTTCCTCCTCCTCCGAGCAGCAGGGGGAGCTGTTGGCCCTGCTGGACGCCAACTGCAACAACGCCTACAACTGCCTGCAGCCTGCGGCGTGCTCGGGCTCGTCATTGGGCGAGCTCGCCCCGTGCCTGGAGAGCCGCGCGCGCCTGGTGGTCTCCACGCAGAACTACTACAAGCTGGTGACCTGCGACCTCTCATCGCAGTCCTCGCCCAGCCCCGCGGGCTCCGCCTCCTCGTCCTCCTCTGTTGCCAGCTGCTGCTGCTCCGGGCTCCACGACGGGGCTAGCCCCTCCCCCACCCACAGCCAGCCCGCACAGTACTTCCTGTTCAAGCAGGACGTCGGGCGGGAGGTTGAGGAGAGGGTGGAGGAAGAGGAGGAGGAAGAAGAACAGGAGGAGAGGAGAGAGTCCAGAGTAAGCGGGGGATGGACACACTTTATTTGACTCGCTTTGGTAGCAGATTGCATTAGAGCTTGGTCAGTTAGCTACTGTAAGTCATTAAGCTTGGTCAGTTAGCTGTTTTCGGTCATTTAGCTTTGTTATGTAGCCACAGTAGGTCATTTAGCTTTGTTATGTAGCTACTGTAGGTCATTTAGCTTAGTCAGTTAGCTACAGTAGGTCAGTTGGCTGGGTCAGTTAGCTACTGTAGGTCGGTTGGCTGGGTCAGTTAGCTATCTTAGTTGGCTTGGTTAGTTAGTGTGGTTAGTTACTTAATCCTGTTATGAACCTGTTTTGGCTGCGTCTCACATCCAAAAGGCGTAGTGTGTGAGATCTTCTCTCGTCTCCAATTCACACTGCTTTCAAACACCAAGACATTCTTTAGATACATGCCTGACAGATTATGCGAAAGTTATTATTATTATTATTATATATATATCATTTTTCCTGGTGTTCTTCTAAGATCATTGCTACTGTCATTATTGTCTCATCTGTTATTTTTGTATTCCGCATAAACATATCTATATACCAAAAACAATAATACATAATATTTCCACAGAATAATACATATTATACATAATACACATTAATACATTTCTGTAGTGTGTTGTATTCTAGTAAAAGTTCCATAACTTAGATAACATCATTTAATTCCATGTTGTTGTCCTCTGGCCAATCAGCAGGAGGACGATGAAGAACGTGTTGGCGACGAGCTGAAGGAGCAGCGGCTGGTCAGCGGCACACCCCCCGCGGTGATCCAGGGTCAGGTGTACGTCAACACCTCCCCGCCTCTGATTGGCCGCTCGGTCGTGGGAGGAGGAGGAGGAGGCGGGACCTCTCCCTGCCCCTCCACCGGCCCCACCCGTTCCCGTAGTTACGACCGCCACCTGGACCGGGCCCCGCCCCCGCGGCTGGGCTCTTTAGAGCGTATGCTGAGCTGCCCCGTGCGGCTCAGCGATGCTGGCAACCCCGGCGACCTGGCCCCGCCTCCGGCAGCTGCCCCACCCCCGCGGGTCACTTCCTTCGCCGAGATCGCCCGAAGCAAGCGGAGGGGCGCGGCAACGGCGGGAGGAGAACCCTCCGGCGCCTCCTCTGCCCGCTCGGCTAATTCGGCGGGGGACGGCTCCCCGATCGGGGTGCTCCTCGGAGGCTGGAGCCCCGCCACCGTGCCCCTCTCACGCTGCTACAGCCAGGGCAGCGCGGAGCAGCACCACTCGCAGGTCGCCATGGAGACCAGGGCCAGGACTGAAGGTACGAAAAATCCTGGTTGCCATAAAAACGCTCGCTCGCAATCACGCACCAGCACACGTGCTCCGCAAGCTGTTATTCTTGTATTGCTTAGA
>JAODUH010001549.1:0-11461 GCA_027564835.1 Typhlichthys subterraneus | reverse complement strand
TGTGTGTTATTGTACTATACATGTAAAGGCTATATACAGTATATAATATCTGGTGGTGTGTGTGTGTGTGTGTGTGTGTGTTATTGGTGTGTGCACTGTTCTGTACAGAGAGCTGTATGCAAGTGACGGTTCATCATGCTAGCTGCTAATGAATAAGGTTAATTCAGTTATGGCTGTGCACGCAGGCAGACAATAGACAAACTGTAATCTTTCATTAGCGACTAGACACGTACCTATCTCCGGAACGGGAAGGTCAACAGTGTCAACGTCTGTAATTGATTAAACTAAACTTCTAACCTTCTGCTTTATTAGAGGAGAAGAAGCGCTTGAGTGGGGTTAATAGTGTAATGCATTTGCGGTGCCATACTGTAATTTTGCGACATTGTTGCCGTGATTAGATTACATACATTGGTTCACAGTATATCTTCAGATAGAAAACCCTGAATATACAGTGATTAGTCTTTTTATTGTGCCTCTCATCAATCTATCTATTTCTCTCTCTCTTATTACACTACAGGAGTGGTGTGTGCGTGTGTGTGCGTGTCCAAATATTCATCCAATAATATACAACTTAGTATAACAATATATCTGGTATGGTAGAATATAAGGTATTTTTCTCAGATGTGTGTTAGTGCTCTATAATACTGACTTGCGCAATGCTTTATTCGAGTGGAATTGAAGGGATTTCAATCTTTTCATATAGGTGCACAATTCACTATTTTAGTTCCATTGTGCTTGTACATTGTTTCAGCATACCGTACGAGAACAAGCGTTTACAGTGTTTGTTGCTTGACCGTGGGTTGAACAACTTTCACATGGCAACTACTAAGGGGGTGGGGAAATTCCAGACATATTTTTGGGTGAAAGAGTTCAGACAATCAAAACAAACGAAATCTGCACAACCTATGTTCCTATTCAGTTTCTCTCTGGCTCATCATAAAAATTGCTCAATTGTTTACATACATTTAGCCCATTATAATTGATATTTGCAACTTTTTGGGGTGATCTGGGTTTTATCGAAGCTCTTCTGCCTTTAGCGACGCGTCTCGGTGTGATGGGGCCTTAATAGGGCCTGTGTGGTTGGACGCGTGAGTGGTTGACCCCCAGAGGGCTGAAATTGGCTTTAGTTTTCTTAGAAAGGCAGGGTGGAAAGGAGGAGACTTTGATTATGAATTTGTCAACGGAAGGTAGCGGTCCATCACCTGTCCAGTTTTTAATTCGCGTATGTGTGAGCGCAGCCTACTGCAGGAGGCCCCTTTTATTTTGGTGTTCGAGGCAGAAATTGTGCCTCAACCACGAAATGCATTACATGTCTAATAGGCAGCAGAGGAGGAAATTGCACTCACCTTTAGACGTATTCATAACAAAACAATCCGCCCGTTGTTGTGTGACAGGTTCACCATACTCTCAGTCTCATGTGCGGGTTTTGATACATGTGGACGTTTATGGAGTAAAGAGCGATCTATGGCTGACGTTACACTCACTAAATATTCGACATCCAAATATCTTCTTTGTAAAATACGGTACTGCGGAAGTAAGGTCAAAAGGTGAATATGTGATATGCTCATTGGCCAAATACCATCACCTGTGCTGGGTGTAAGTTTTTTAGTCTGAAAATAATTTATTTTGAAATATTTATTAATAATTTTTTTTAATTTACAAAAATTATTTAGAAAGAAAATGCTGCTTTATTGAGCTTCAATGTGATGTATTGTAATTCATGTGCACAGTTCATTTCCGTTAATGAGGTGATTATAGGAGTATAAACTGCATCTGTGTCAGGACTGTTCATTTTATGTTCATATGTGAAATGTTTTTCATCATTCTGGATTTCGTCTTCTTGCCAGAGAGCTGAAAGCTTTTTAAGAGCTTGTGGGGTTTTTGAGATTGCATCATTTATAATACCGGACCTAAAACATATTACCGTTTTGGGAGTGAAAGCTTCATTAATGGAGAGAGTGAGTGAGCGAGGGGCAATTATAGTCATAATAAATTAAAACAAAAGAATAACAGGACATGGTTACTATTGTTAACCATGTAATACAGCTTTAATTAAGTAGTACACAATAATTAAATATGGAATGCAACATTATAATGAAGTGACATTTTTGGTATATCTGCAGGTGGCCCATTATACAATACACAATTTTAATCATCCAGATTTAAGTGGTTTGTATTATTAATAATGGCTCATTATAATATTTTTACAGTACAGTACAAACATGGTTGAGACTAATTTTTAAAAATGCATTCATATAATGTCACGGGAAACAAACAGGCATGTATACGGTGAATGTGTCTGATGTGTCAAATCTGGTTTAATTAGTTGTTATGAACTCTCTCGTTTTACATGGCTGGAGAATGGTCACACGATGACGACGCACTGGTCTGTTATGTGACGTTACTTGGCACTCCACTGCCCCCACGTGGTCAGCAGGTGAACAGCGCCTAGCTACATTAATTGTGAGGAAAATACTCTCATCCAGACTTCATTATTAGTGAATTTAGAAATCTCTCTCTCCCTGTCTGTCTCACTGTCTGTCTCTCATCCAACTTTCCACTCTGGTGCGCTCTCTCTCTCTCTCTCTCTCTCTCTGCTCTAGAATTGTCTTCCACAATTTATGGGTATTAGATTTTTAGGAGTGGGGTGATATTGCATTAAAAGTACGCTGTTTATGGGGGTGTACATCAACCATGTGGATTACAGCAAATAAATAATCTGATGGGGGTGGGAGTTTAGAGAGTTGTAGTCGTTTTGTTTTTGAGAGCATTTGAGAAACACAATAGAAGCCATCTTTTATCAAGCTGCCTCATAGGACCAAAATAAAAACCTTGTTAAACTGTCGGAATGCAACCTGGATAACAATGCTAAGGTCAGCGGTTTCTTGCTGGCGAGTCTGGAAAATGCAGAACCTGTTTTAGCTGTGGGATAATAACAGTTCTGACAACTGTCCCTGGTATTATTACAAAATAAATCTCATTAGTGGGGAAATCTTTCTGTTTGGCCCGAGCTGTAAGCCTCTTATCCACTGCCTGTGTATCCCTGCATGTTTCCGTTTCTATTCATTTATTGTATTTTATTTATTTATTTGTCTTGAATTTTATAGCTGGCTGGAAATATTGTGGTGATTTACTAAGGCAGGGATATTTATGACCTGGCTGTATGAATGCTTATAATGCATTAACCTAAATGCACTTGCAAGTGCATATAGGGTGCAGCATTGGGAGCTGTATTTCAGTAACGCTATAGTATAGTGCTTATTTTTCTGATGGTTTGGTTTAGCATGCAGCAAAAACGTGCGATGACAGTAAATGTCGTGAATACAGAACACGCGCGCGCACACACACACTCCGAGTCAACTCCAAGCCATCAGTTTGCGATGACCGCGTAGTTGCTGCTACGACATTTCTGAATCTGTTTACCTGCACGCCATTTAATCCAGTGAATGATTGAAGAGGTGTTTTGAGTTGAGACCAACAGGCAGGAGAAGGTTTGTCTTCAGAGCCTTCTTGCTGAAAGGCACTTCGCCCGTAACTGCAATTACTGTTAAGAGGCATGTGGGAGCTTTTTGGCAACAAACCGTTACTTTCAGACTATCAGACCATTTAGCTGGTGCTGTTATACAAAGTGACTTACAGTGAGTACATTTGCATTGGCATTACCAGGAGGAGGTAGGGTTTATAGCTGAGAGTATAGTCTGGAAACCCTATTTGTGTTTTCACAGCCACCCTGGATGGTGCACCAATCACTGACCAGTGGGAGTCAAGTGTTTCTAAATGGCGAAACACGTGAGCCAACTCAGAGGCTTGAACCCATGACCTTGCCGGTGACAGTCAAAAAGCCAGACTGCTTTCAGTCAAAAGTGCAGACTGTAAGGTTCTCCTGTCAGCATGTTGATCCACTGTGACATAAGAGACAATGCCATCTCACTGGCTCCACGTGTTGAATGCTTTATAAAACTGGACTCCATTAACCATCACCCTAGTTAGACAGACTCTGAGTATGTCATGAATATTATTAAGAGCAGCAGCACACACAATGGACTCCAGCAGACATGCACGGGGGATTATTATGCAAATGAGCAGGTCCATCCAGCAACAACCAAAACAAATGTAGTTGTAAATAACACCCTGCTTTGTTAATGTAACGCTTTGTGACAAGCCATGTTGAAGAATGCTAATTCCTTTGGATGTTTATGTACAGGGTATTCAACTGATTATCTTGATAGGCAGCTCTCAAACAGAGAACAGTGATCTGTTTTGATTATTTTACCAGTGTTACCAGAAACCCTAAAAATGTGGGTCCAATCACAATAATTGGCGCAGTAAAGTGTCTGTCTGTTTCATGGTAGGGGGCTACTGAATCAAATCAGCTATACTGCGGCAAAAAAAACCATAAATTATTAATCAGTTCCAGAAAGTTTAATTTTCACATGCTGATTTTGACAAAGTGCGTTCAATTTCACAGTTTTCACTGGGCCACCGTCTGTCAATCTCAAGTAAAAGATGAAGTTATATATGTTTTTGTATGTATTTATATTTGTGAGACCCTGAATCATTATTTGCACTGTTTGAAGTGAAGAAGATAAGCTGTGGACAAAGGTGGATTGGAGCATTGGAATAACTTTAGATAACATCCTTCTGGTGGCTTTGATTGAGAGAAACAAAATATTTTTTTGAGAGCATGAAGTGTGTGTGTGTGTGTGTGTGTGCGTGTGTGTGTCTGTGTGTGTGTGTGTGTGTCTGTGTCTGTGTGTGTGCACATATGTGGTTGCCTGTGTGTGATTGTGCACAGATAAGCGTGTGTGTGTGTGTGTGTGTGTGTTTAACAGGGAGGGAGAGGGAGAGAGAGAGAGTGGGAGAGAGTGGGAGAGAAATGGAGAGAGGCATAGAGAGAGGGGGAGAGAGAGAATATAAAGAGAGAGAGCTTTTTCTGAGTTTTAACAGCACTAATTAGACACCAGCATGTCCCATGTTATGGTTCAATCAAATAAATAAAAACACTTCTTACATGCAAAATGTAATCCCATCAGTACTGACCGTAAACAAAGCTCCTTTGAAAGAGAGTGAGAGAGGGAGTGGGGGGTGGGGGGGGTGGGGAGAGAGAGAGAGGGTGATAGTAGGACCATCTTATTATGGGATGTGAAGGGGAAACCTGGGGAAGCTTGGCCCCAAATGGTGCAAGAGGAGGAGCCCTTCTCAAAGGACAGCTTCTAAATGATGCTCCCCTCCCCATACACGCGCGCACACACACACACACACACACACACACACCTACACACACCTACACGCACACGCACACACACACACACCATTGGGCCGCCTTGCACTGAAATATCTCAGCAAAGGTCAGCGCCTGTTATGCAGAGATGAGACATTAGTCATTCAGCGGGCCACTTCTGACTGCTGCCAAAGGCAACATCTAAGTAACAGGTTATCGATCTGTGCCAACGCGCGGTTGCTAAGGCATTCTTAACCGAATAAAGGTTCAGGTCATTCAGCAGACGGTGTTATTCAAAGGTAAGACACAACGAGGAGGACGACAGCGTATTAAAAAGGTGAAGTCCGTCATTGTTGGAGAAAAGCTTGTTGACATTGGACTGTACAATCCACTATCCCTGTACAGTGATAGTGGATTGTACAAACTTGTGCAGTATTAGCTTCCTGTCGCTGACTAAATCTTTACTATACCTTAAATGTAAGCTTGCCATCTGGCTCACGTATGCAACATTAGGACTAAAGTTTGGAAAAAAAGCACACAACAGCTCTGTAGCAACCAGTGTTGGGCAGTAACTAGTCACCTAGATACCTAGACTTTGGGTTTTGCGGTGTCTAACCATAGGAATACGTCTGTACACATGTTCCCGTCCCAAAACAACAAACGCTTTTCTTAAAACCGCTGATGTTTATGCGTGAGTGACCAATATCGCTAATACGGTCACGAACTACAAAACCAGGAAACCGAGTCCCATGTGTGTCAGCTCCTGCACTGCCCATATTCCGCACGGCAAGACGTGCATTTTCCATCGGAAGGCGGCGGTCCACCGCCTGTCCAGTTTTTCATTTGCGTATGAATGACCGCAACCTTATTAGCTTCTCCTTCACTCGCATAGAATGGAAGTGAACGAGAGGCGAATATTGGCTGCTGTCAAGTTCGTGCATGTGTGACCGTACCCAACCGTAATGTTGCTGCGGGGAATTCACGCAGCGTACAGTAGGTGAGAACACGTCTGACATACATTCTCCATTTGGACAAAACTACTGTTGTCAGCTGTCACTGTGAAAACTATCCCAAGAGACTGGACACTATATACTTTTGGAGACAGAAGGACCTGATTTTATCTAGATCCATTTTTTCTAATGCCACTTTGTAGAGTTATAAGGGCAAGATGTCAGTGCAGTATTATTGTCTTGACTTCTGGTTATTAGATTAATCACAAAGCTTGTAATTAATTAGATACATTTTTAATTGCTTGACAATTACATACATTTTTAATTGATTGACAACCCTAATATACTGTGTGTGTGTATATATATATATATATACACACACACACACAGTTAACATTTTTTTATTCGTTATTTTATTATTTGTATTTTCTTTATATTTTATTATTTTAGCAAACCGTTTGAGAAGAAGCAGCTCCAACTGTTTGTTCTAACCTTGTGAGGCTGCTGTGTGTGTGTGCGGGCGCGCACGCGCTTCTTAAGCCTTAGCAGGCAGCCTGGCTTGTCAGACTGCCTAGTGGAGCAAAGCCACACACACACAATCAGGGTTATAAAGCAGAATAAAAAAGCCCCCCAGAGCTGTTAGTCTGTAGCCAATGACCATTGCAATACACACACACACACACACACACATACACACACACACTCTAAAATCACTCATGCCTGGTTACTCTGTCTAAATGCCTGCAGAATCTCTCTCTCTCTCTCTCTCTCCCTCTCTCTCCATCTTGGTGAACATATGAAATAATTTTGTATTTGTAAGTGATTGTGTGCATGTAAATGTGTTTATGTGTGTACTATAGGTGTGTGTGTTTTCTTGGGAAACCATTTTTGTGAGAGAGAGAGAGAGAGAGAGAGAGAGAGAGAGAGAGAGAGAGAGCGAGAATTTAATTTTAACACACATTTATTCAATCAACTTACACCACAAAAAGTTAATCAAGTCATTCCACCTGTCCAAACTGGAGCAACACATTTTCATAATCCCATTTCTTACAGCAAACATTTATAGGTCAACCAGCTATGAATAAAAAGCTTGGTCTAATTTAACCTGAGTTCTGACCAAAATATTTAAAAATAATTCAATCACAATCACAGTTGTCATCAACATCCACTTTCCTACTCAGGTAAATAGCAAGCTTTGCCTGGCCAAAAAAGAAGGGAGAGAGAGGGGGAGAGGCCTTATTTGGCCGTTTAATGCAATTCAATTGGAAAGTTACAACAGGGATTTACTACAAGAGCCAGCGCTAATTAAATGCACACAGTGAGTACTGACAGTGACGACTCCAATTAAGATCAAGGATAATACACATTACTGTAATCTAATGACAGAAAGTCCAACACACTCATACAGTAAGGTAGTAGGTAGATAACAGACAGATGTATGTATGTATGTTGACTGCATTTATATAGCACTTCTCCAACCTTCCGGGCACTCATAGCGCTGTAGAGTGTTGCTTCACATTCACACACTGATGATTGGTGCCATGCTAGGTGTTACCAACCTCCGGGAGCAGTCAGGGATAGAGATGTCTTGCTCAAGGACACCTCGACACTTGGTGAGGAGTTAGCCGGGATCGAACAAGCAACTTCTGGGTCACCTGTCGACCTGCTCTACCCTCTGCGCCACTGTCACCCCTAGATAGATATTCATAGATCTGTCTTCTACTCTAAAAGTCTAATTTATATGGACAATATGGGCTCGTATATTTTTTACAGCAGATTCTGTATTGTAAATTATTTGAATGACTAACCTATAGCATGAAGCATAGCTAGTAAAACCAAAGCTGGTCTTCCTATGAATACAATGTAAAGCCATTTATAAAAAGTCATATTACTACATGTTATATATTTTTATAGGCATAAAGGTTGTTGGAGAAAAAAACACATATTACGATTATGCATGCTGTCAGCAGACAAGATTATAAGCGGTTAATGGGAGAAACTCAACAGGGAGGGCAGAATAAGGAGAGAGGAGGTGTTATGGGAGGTACGCGGTATACTGTAAATAGCTGAGAGGATTCAGAGCAGGCAGGGTGAATTGGCGAACATTTTTGCGAGCGTTCCCCAAATACCGCTGCCTGCAATTGAGCCAAAACGGTCATTACCCGTCACATTTCCCAGCCTGTCACGTCAGTGTCTGAGTTATAAAAAAGAAAAAAGAACTTGGTAATTATAATCATAAACATGTCTGCCTGCCTTCTCTTTACCATACTCTTTCTGTCTATACTCCTTTAATATATATATTATAAATATTCCTTGCTGCATTTGTGTCTTTGTGGGTCTGTTAGTCCCGGTCTAGTCTAACTCTAAATCCCAACCCGCCAGAACTCATTTCAGGGCTCCAATCATTTACATGTCTACAGGGACACTCACTCAAAATAATCCTATGATCCGGGCCCTAAACGATGCTGTCCTTTGAAGGCTAAATACTGCTGAAACGGTCCATCAAAATAATTATTTATTATTATTTATAATAATGGAGGAATCATCTCAACGAGTCTTTTACAGTCATTTTGGCAACTGAGACATCACTGTTGCAAACAGTGGAGAGCGCTACACTGTTGTTGTGTGACAACCAATCAAAATGCGCACCGTCGCTCTCTCAAGCGGAGAAATGACCACTGAACTCTCGCTCTCTCTCTCACTCACTTTTCCATGACAATTTGCGGGGGTGTCAGAGAGAGGTGCTATTAAATTGCGGGAGACTCCCGGAACGTCCGTGAAAGGTGGGATGTCAGGTCTAATTTGACCCAACCATCTGAGAATGATTCCTTTTTAAAATGTTTAGAAAAGAGCGGGCACCTTCAAAACATACTTGGCAGGTGATTGGATGAGCCATGTGTTTGTCACCGTCTAACAGGGGCTAAAGTCAGAATTATAAACCACACCTGTAGCCAGAGAGGGTAATATTTAACACATAGGTTCCAACGAACTGAACCTTTTGGAAGGATGGGGGCCGACGACCTTTCACCCTTTATACAGACCAGAACGTCCCATCTTTCCATGCAAGTCGACGGGCGATACGCGGATTTTCACGATTCTACTGCCCATAGTTTATCTCTGGTGGCGATAAGGATTATTATTATTATCAAGTACGATCAATCTGAGGCCGGTATTTAACGGTATTTATGCAGCAAAGTGTTTAGAGATAAGCGTACTTTGTTTTAGGACGTGCATGGTGGATGTAGCTATCTGGGCGATGCCTACGTCAGCAACCTGCCGTTTGGGACACGCCCACTTAATTTAAGAGACCAGAAGCGCTCCGTTTCTGCTCCCATTGAGATACATTGCACCATCCTCTGCTGCACGTAGCTGCCGTGTAGATCCCCACAGGATGGATGCTGATTGGTCCAAACCACGTTGGTTCAGACCAATCAGTGCACAGTTCTCCACACCCGTCAATCCTGCCCTGCAGCCATGTTGAAAACAGTGCATAAACAGCATTAAACAGAGCAATTAAAATGTGTTCGGAGGGGCCCGTATGCTAATTGCGGGTTGGCAGGTCAGAGACGAGGTGAATGACCAAGTGTGTCGCAGGCTTAGCTGGAAATGAAATTCAATTACCACTTGGTTGTTCTCATTAAGTGATGAGTGGGCATAGTGACCTTTGACCCTTTATCATGCAATCATGTAGCTTTGAAAGTACACACTCGCATCCATATACTATTAAATTACAGTGTACTACAGTTGTTTTTGTAGATCAATGGAATCTGTATTATATACTGTATATTCACCTTATTCTTCCATGACAACCGGGAGGGCGCCATCTTTGTTATTTTGTGCTAGAACTTCCGATGCGCTATTTATCCCATTGATATATACGTACAATGATTGAGACCACAGCGACAATTTACATTACGAGTACTATAATATACATATCTTTTTTATATACTTATACAAGTAGTCTATATATGCTCTGTGTTAAAATAATTAGAAGAGTGTTTCACTTTAACAGCGGTGTTGAAAAGTGCAAACACAAAACAGTCAGTGTCC
The DNA here is from genome assembly GCA_027564835.1 of Typhlichthys subterraneus. Lineage (NCBI taxonomy): Eukaryota > Metazoa > Chordata > Actinopteri > Percopsiformes > Amblyopsidae > Typhlichthys > Typhlichthys subterraneus. Next base: position 1,240 of record JAODUH010001549.1, on the reverse strand, counting down.
ACCACCTTCCAAAGCGTCTAACATTATATACACACAACATATAGCTATTTGATGAAAACTCCCTCTAAAATCCCACGTTTAATGAAACTATAAAAGGCAAATTTGTTACAAATTGTGGAAAATATGAAGCGATAATGATGAGAAATGGCAGAGTTTAATCTGGCAGGGAGTGCGGGGCCAACCGACAGACCGTCTGACATTTGGTGTGGGCATGTCCAGGGAGCGCGCTCACAGCAATCAAGCTGATTGGCCCAGGCTGGCCCCAACGATGCCGCTGAGTAATTCCGCAGGCAGGTCCACAAGATGACAGCCTCTAGCCTTAAATGAAAAACCTCCAGTAGACAGAGGACGCACACACACAGGCACATGCACAGGCACACACACACACACACACACACACGCACGCATGCACGCACACACACGCATGCACGCACACGCACACACACACACACACACACACACACAGCAACATGAGCTGTGATAGCATAGAGGTTTACGTTTTTGTAACTCTCAACTCCACAGTGTTGTAGCCTGGAGCCAGACCTTATTCACAACTCACTTTGTGAATAAGGTCTGGCCACGTTGCTACTGGGCGTAGACCTCTGGTTCATTTTGAAACTATCGGACAGCATTTAAGCAATCAGTTAACTGTTTTGATTGTCTCATCTAGCTCCACCTCCATTTTGAAGCACATCATCTCACTAACCCCTCCCTGATTGGACGGCCAGCAGGGTGGCTGTGAAAACACATTATAGAGCTTTTATTATATTCTGTATTACTTTTATTATAATTTAATTATTCATGTTATTTTTATATTTATATTATGTTATATTAATATTCATTCAATCCTTACAACTGTGTTCTTAAATCACAAGGGGTTATAATACAGTACATTGCATAGGGATGCTGTGTGTCTCAAAGGCACATTGTTTGGTGACCTTGTAGAGCTAGACAACGACCTTGTAAGTAATAAAGTACAACTGCTTTTAGCAGGTAAACTGCATTTTGGGAAAAACAGAGGGATGATTTTATGTAACCAATAATATAATACAATTATAACAGAAAGTTGTACCAAAAATTGACCAAATATTCTCAGCATTAAACATTGAGCTAAGAGCCAGCGGAGCACGCTAGCATTATTGTGCTTTAAAGTGTAGCTGCACCCCAGCTCTGAGTCTGACTCCACCTTTAAAGTGTAGCTGCACCCCAGCTCTGAGTCTGACTCCACCTTTAAAGTGTA
>JAODUH010001548.1:0-12726 GCA_027564835.1 Typhlichthys subterraneus | reverse complement strand
CACTGGGGGATCCCGAGGCGTTCCCAGTTGGACTTGCCTGTACCACCTAAACTGGCCCTTTTCGATGCAAAGGAGCAGTGACTCTACTCAGAGTTCTCTAAGGGAGACCCCAGCCACCCTCCTGAGAAAACCCAATTCGGCCGCTTGTACATGTACCTATCTGGTTCTTTCGGTCACCCTTCATGACCATAGGTGAGGGTAGGAATGAAAATTGCCCGATAGATCGAGAGCTTTGCCTTCCGGCTCAGCTCTCTTTTCGTCACCACGGTGCGGTAAAGTCAGTTAAACCTAACATCACTACCAACATTCAGTGTGTTTAGTCATTTGGAGCAGGACTACGACAAAACAACCATCGTGTGCAGTTAGGTTCCCCTTTCTAGTTAACTCTTGTAGATCTTTCTAGCACTTTTGAATAATTCAAAGCAAAGGGATTCAGAAAAGTGCTGGAAACGTTCCTTACAGATTCTGTTGATCTCGATATTAACATGACAGCAGCTGCTGCAGACTTTCGGCTGGACATTGAAGCTGCAAATCTGCCGGTTCCACCCAAGCAGGAAACAAATCCAACGCAGATGTGCCAAAATCTGCAGTTCCTCGAATGGCCACTTAAGGATGGCTGCAAAAGTGAATCAATCCTCATAAGCCCCCATATTAAAATATCATGATTTACTGCAAAAATAAACATGTTTACAGCGTTGTTCAAAACACGGGTTTGGTTAATGACAACTATGTGTACATGTGGGGGGAATTTATAAAGAACCCATCAGTTGAAAATATAGCCCTGCATTTATTCCATTATTACGGATAGGGAGTACTTTAGTACTTGTTAGGTGGCATGCGCTCAGTTCGTTGCTCGCCGTCAGTTGTGGCAGAGAATGGAACATTTGTGTGTTTCCCATAACTGGGAAGAAAATAATCAAAGTGTTAGCTTAGCTGATATTGGTGCGATCCACTGTATAAATATACTGCATTTATTTATACAGTCTATGTTTCCACCATATCCCAAAGCTGCCCTATTGGAATGAGGTTTGCAGTTTTCAATAAAGCGTTCACACAACAGAGGGAGTCTGGCCTTTCAGGTGTCAAGGAGGGGTGAGAAGAAGTCGCTATACGTATATAATATATGCAGTCTGCTCCAATGCACTGCACAACTGCATACAATATAACAACACAAGCTGTATCTGCGACTCAAATAGTGTCACAGTCCCCAGCAGATGGCGCTAACGCCACAGTTTGGTATCTGAACGTCATAAAGGTAAAATAGGTAAAGAAAGAAGCAGACAGTTAGATAGTAAGTGTCCTTAATACAGTTAGCCTGGTCAGGTAATAACAATACCTTTGATGGGACCAATTAGCAGATATACGCACTCCACTTAAAATAAAACCAAAATAGTGGAATCATTTTAAGCATAAAAGTGTGGTTTGCTGTGAGAATCAGCGCAGCATTGTAGGCTATAAAAAAAACTAAGAGTTTTTTAAATGTATGTTCTAAGAAATGTGGCGTAACCTGCAGACACTGTGCCCAAGGCCAAGACGCTCCCCATAAGCCCAGGCGGTAAAATTATTACTAAACATACGCACTCACTCACGACGTGACAGATAAGCAGATAGCCAGGAACAAGCGTGTCGTGGGGTGAAAAGTGCCCCGCCAAGCGCTGTACGCTGGCCTTGGCTGCTCCGCTAATGCAAGACTGAAAACCACAATAACTACCTCTTATCACAAGCGGAGATGACATCCAGAATAATAATAATAATAATAATAATACATATTAATAATATATATTATTACATATAATAACATTGAATATTATTAATATTAATTCCTATTAATAATTATAATAATACATATTATACATACTATTGTTTAATAATAATAATAATAAGAAGAAGAATACATAATAATATTAAAGATTAAGGATCATAATGATATTATAAAAAAAGATACATATTAATGATAATAACATTGAATACTATTATTAATACATATAATTCATACTAATATTAATAGTAATACATATTATAAATACTATTATTTAATAATACTAATCATCATAATTATATTCATAACAATAAGCATGTGTTGTCTAGGACACATCTAGTGAAATAGCCAAAAGATGCTGTGAGAAAGAGCGAAGATGAATGACAATGAATACGGTCAGACGGCAGTTTGCGTGCGGGGGGCTTTCAGGCGCACTACGCTTACATGTGGAGCCCAATGAGGAACCCCTCCCTTGCAATAGCAAACGCACATGAAGAAGACTCACGCGCACCATTCCAAGCCCGTTTGCTGAGGAATTGTTCCCTCTGGGCGAAAACGACGGAGGAAACACCAACTATAATACACAATTCTACCTCCAAAACGCTTAAGAATATGAGCTAGAACTGCCCTTCCTCTCCACAAACTCCCCATTATTAGCTACAGCGAGCAAGCAAAAGCAAACAGAGAAACACCTAAAGCAAGCATAAGTCAAGTAAGCAGGGCCTGTATTACCGCATCCAAGCCACGGTCATGCCAGCAGGGAACCCCCATCTTTATTTAAACACCTTAAGCATCTTAACAGACCCGCTATTGGCCTGGAGCCCAGCTTCAGTGGCCTGGAGCCCGGATAAAGTAGCGTGGAGCCCAGCTACAGTGGCCTGGAGTCCCGCTAAAGAGGCCTGGAGCCCCGCTAGAGTGGCCTGAAACCCCGTTGGGTGGCCTGGAGGCCCGCTAGAAGCCTGGAGCCCCGATAGAGGCCTGGAGCCCATCTAGAGTGGCCTGAGACCCCGTTGGGTGGCCTGGAGCCCAGCTAGAGTGGCCTGGAGCCCCAATAGAGGCCTGGAGCCCATCTAGAGTGGCCTGAGACCCCGTTGGGTGGCCTGGAGCCCAGCTAGAGTGGCAGCACTTTGAGCTGGCTACCCACCCTTGGCTGGGAAGAGGGCTGTGTGTAGGGGGAGTGGTTGTGTGGGGGAGGGAGGGAGAAGTAAGGGAGGACAGCCAGGTGCAATCTCCTCACACCATTTAGTTCAAATGCCTGGCGACCCCCCTCCTTTTCAAGGAGTCTGTTCGGTGTGTTTTCTGAACTGAAAGCTGAATACAACAATAAAGAAAATACATAAAAGAATGTGGCTCTCTTCATCTTTTGGGGGGGGTCCTCCACGAGGGGAGAGAAGCAGGAAGAAGAGTGGATGAGGGGAGAAAGGGAGGGGGCTTCCTGGTAACTGCACCCTAAAAAATAAAATGTCTGAGCTGTGAACTAAATGCTGTGGCTGAACTGTGATGAGACACAGCATTGCCTGTGGTAACACTGACAAAATAGTTTAGATTCAAATCTGCATTTTATGGCTTGTGAGAGTGCTCCACACGTCATCTTTGTTTACTGTGAAATCATCCAAGGCCATTGCTGACTTGCAAGCGTACGATTGGATCGTGAAATGTAAACGTTAACGTTAATGGGGTCTCCCCTCACTCAGCTCCTGGCCTGCACCTTCTAAGCATCTTTCTAAATTGTGCAGTGGGTGGAGTCAGACTTCGAGCTGGATGGTGAAGTTACACTTCACCATACCGGAGGAAAACCGGTATAGGGTGGTGGGAGCGTGTTTACGCAACAGCGCTGTGTGGCTTCATTTTCTGGTATGACAGCTTTTTGAAATGGGTGAGGGGGTTGAAGGGTGAACTCTGTTTGAACCACTTATGGGACGTTCTCAGTGTCCACATCCAATAGGGCTTCTGTTCCAGACACAGGCACACACAGTACATGTGCTCATACTCCTGCATACAAGCACAACCCACTAGAGTTTGGGTTATCAATAATATTTATGCGGCCTTGTGTTTTACTGCTTAGTTTTTAAGTTCTCCGGGTGAGTTTGGGTTAGAACAACATAAGGAAAGATTTACCAGGAGAGAAGAAAAAAAAAGAAAAAAAATTGATGTAACCGAGGTATGAATAAAAATATTATTTTAGTTTTGTTGTGGATGTGTGCAGACCACAGGATATTGGAAACAATATCCTGTGACTGGAAGTCTGTTATAGATACAGAATAGAAGCTGAAGAAACAGTGTTGTCTCAGGTAAATCGACATGGACAGGTCCAATTTTGTAACTGTATGTGAACAGGCGTGTCTGTCCCTGTGTCTTTCTCGCTTAAAAGTTGAAATGAAAATATATCAAACATAAAGCGGTGCCTTTCTTGCTGCCAAAATCATTCCGATGCCCACATCCACTGCGTCTAGTATTTGTATTTCCTCCCGGCAGACGCACCTGCCTGCCTTTGGGAGCCTCAGCGGTCCGTGGACGACTTCCCAACAACAGCGGGATTTCCGGTAAGCCAGCAGTCACGCTACGACCCCTAATCACACTTGGCTGGACGGAGACACTTCCTGTTTGCGGCGTTCCATGTGCCCGGCGTGAAGCCTCACAGCGCTGGCCAGGAACCGGCATGTCGCCGAGCGATGCGATCGGACACATGCATGTGCCTCAGTTCCTTGCTCGCCATCAGCTGTGGCAGAGAATGGAACATTTGTGTGTTTCCCATAACTGGGAAGAACACAAACAAAGTGTGAATTATTGGAATGATTCATTAACTGATAATGGTGCGATCCGTGTTTTTACCAACTAATAATTTATAGTCTCAGAGATCTGAAGCATGTATTTCCCAAAATTGGATTTTAAGACACTAAAATCTTATCAGAGGAAGGAATATGGAAACTAGTAGGACTGCCCTGCAGTAATGTTGTTCATAATCACACTATCTAATGCCACATAGGGTAACACCTAGATAAATACAGTAGACCGATAGATCAATAAACAAGCACTTCACAATACAAAGTTATCTATTAATCTACAGTACAGTATAAAAAAAAGAAAAATGGCGTACCTGGTGGGTTTATCCTAATGCTTAACCTGAATTTAAAGAAATATTGACCACTAAACCCTTGACTCTGGAATTCTTCACTTGAATACAAATCCACATTCTGATTTTCAGAACACAATTCAGAATTGTATTCTGAATGTTCTACCTCCATGATTCGTAAAAACTGAGCTGAGCTATACAGTATGTATTCTATGTTATCCTGTTTTACTGTTAAATGTATATTCTCATTTCCACATATTAGTAATGATAGGTGGCGGTGAGGCACCCAGCTTCTTTATATCAACAACAACCTCTCCCAGGTATGGAGGTGAGAACTGCCTGCACTGTTTCCCCAGAAACTGTGCAGCATTACAAACTGTCAGATTGTGTTATGCCGGCATACACATTTAGGATGCTGAAACGGTATCAACAGCTTTAAATTACTCAAACTGTCAAATACAGCTTCATGCACTTATTTATTTTATACTTATCGAGTCTTATCTTGCCATACAAATGTAAGATGCTGATAATTTTCACATTACCCTGCTCTGCGCCGGTAGGATTAATTCAAATGGCGTTTCAAAGAGCACAACATCTGGCTTTGAGCGATGTGATGTAAATCTACAGTACTTGTAAATTGCCACTATCCTTTAAATCTATACAGAGCATTTCCAACTTAACCTGACAAGACCAGATATCCGTGTCTGTTAAAACACATCCATCTGGGGAGCCGTCCATTACCACCAAGAGTGAAGGCGCTTTCAAAAAAAATATTTTGCATATGATTGGACGAACCTGTGACAGCGAGTCTGTTGTTATCCACTCTTGCTAATTCCAACTAGCACAAGTCTAAATGAAAATACAGTAGATGTTAAGATGAGCCTTAGTACTGTACATTATGAGGGGTTTTATATAGGCTGGTCCCAGCTCACATCTGTGGCTTCCTTTCACTGGCTAGGTTGGAAACAGATGTGTCCCTTTTGACAAATGTGCCCGTACTGACAAAACCCAATCTCCAAACCTATAGGAGACATGTAGTTCCTTGCACTGCAACAGCAGGAGCAAGGTCAAGCACGGAGTCGTGCTCAGTTTGCTCCCTATACACACAATGGAAGGTGAAAAAACATTCAAGGGCAAACAGAAAGAGATAAGACAAGAAACTAAAAAAGATAGGTACAGGTAAATCTCAAAAGACAGATGACAAATTGATGATGGCTGGGAATAGCTCCATACTTGTGAGAGGTGGGCTACCATAAAAATCTAAGGAATCCAATCTGTTGTAAAATAGTCAAATTGTTTCCCCCACACAATCAAAGCGAAAATACAGGCAAAAATAATCTTATCAAGGTGATTGTAGTATTTTCTGCTTCAAGGGGCAGTTTTTGAACCTACTAATCGGTTACACCAAGAAGGTTTACAGGTGTAATCAGTTATTGTAAACTAAAGCTAATACAATTAGCCGACAATAACAAATATATTCTTGCATTCCACTAGCTTACCATTCTCTGCGGCTGCTGAAAACACAAGCAAAGTGGTGAACGACACTCAAAACTAGGAATAGGCAACTCAATACTGCAGGATCTATACTTCAGTGCTCACAAGATACTCATTTGATATCAATTCTTTTCAGAAATCTCGATAACAAAATTATATTAATGTGGGTGGCTACATCACCTCCAAATGTGTGCGTACATACTGTGCTCAGTTCTGCTTATGTCATAGTTTTACACAATCACATGGCACGGCCCAGTACAGTTAGCTGGCCCAAGTCACATGACCAGTGTGACATGAGAATCAAGTGCGCCTCGCTCAGTCGGATTGTAAGGCTGGCGGAAAAGAAACCTAGTGTGGTGTGGTGCTACTTTTATAGGCATAATTTGGAATGACATTTTAAAGGGCTGTGCAGACAACAAAGTTAAGGTTTGTTGTAAAAAAAGTATTTTTTGAAATCATAATAAGAGTCTACTGAATCTGGGTTGATGTCTTTTTGCACAAGCACACTTTGTCAAAACTTAAGGTGCTTTATTAATAATTGTTAATAAAGTTATACTTTTAATAAAACTCCATACTCTTGACTGAGTTGTTGAAAAGTTCAACAACTAATTAACAAACTAATCCAATACACAATTATCTCAATAATCTCTATGGACTATGCACCCTCCTGTATGTGGGACAAATGTAGGCCGTTCAACTGATCCCTTATTTTAAGAGGTCTACAAGATATATAAATACCATAAGTGGTTTAATAGGATTTTGATGATCTTCAGGCTAGTTTATTGGGTTGTTGTGACTATACCAAGATTAGATTTAATCAGGAGCTGCTTTAAACAACCATGTTCAGGTGGCATTTAAGCACATTCACCTGGCTTTTTATTTTATTTTTTTAATGCCACAGCATAGAAACAATAGATAGAGATAGGCCTAAAGGTGTGGCATGGTTCCATGCCATTTAGTTTACCCATTCACGTTGATGAAACGTGTTATTGTCCTAGTCTTGCAGAGCCTGCCTTTATTAAGTCTGGGACACAGCGCTGGCTAACTGTGTCAAGACCCACCTACTTGACAGGAGAGGTATTTGATTGACATGGATGATGACCAACTACTCAATGCCCAAGTCGGACATTAAACTTACACTAAGCAATTAGTTGGAAAATTAACGATACGACTCGGACTGTCTGCATGTATTGTAAAACTGTAAAATAAGTAGGCTAATGGTTATTGCTTAAAATAAATAGAAAAACTGAAATTAACTCATGATAATGCCAACACCCAATGAAAATCAACAGTACCAATTCCCGACAGGGTGGACATGCTTACAGCGGCCTATGTATCGGACGTTCAACACAGTTATTTATATGACGTAATGCTAATGGAGGGAAGAGGCTGAGACTATTTGTCCTACTGTGTGTTGCTTGAGCTTGCCAAAGCACCACGTTAAAGGCATAGTCAGCTATTGCAAGCTAAATGTAAGATAACACACTTTTTGTCAAACTCAACAAATATCTCCGCATTTTGCTAGCTTACCCTTCTTTGTGAGTTTTCAAAAAAGAATCTGATATTAATGTGTATATAGAGCCTATATTCTCTCTATCATATTTATATATATATATATATATATATAATATGTTGAATATGTCTTATCTGTGTCTCCCAGGCCATGCCAACAATGTCCACCTCATAACTGTTTACTGTGTTTACTCTCATTTGGCAGAAGCTGAGCATTCAGAATCCCTATGGGTATCCTCAGCTGCTTCTGGAATAAAAACTCCCACGTTTACTCTAACTGAGAGCTCTAACCTTAAATTTATAATCACATTTAAAACATTTGGCACTTAATGCTTCTATCCAAATTGACTTGCATGTAGTACATTTGTCAATAGTTGGACAGGTCAGCCACCAGTATAAGTGTAAGCAAACAATATTAGACTAGTTACAGCATCTTGTCAGACTACTTGCACCACAACCACCATGTCAATATTTAATTAAATCCTCAAACAAAGTTCCTAATGGCCTAAATACTAAAGTGCTTAATACTAAAGTGTTGAATACACGAGAGCACAACAGGATTTTCTCTGAGAAAATAGCATTTTACAAAGAAATTGAGTTAACCATAAGATAAATTTAAATGTTTAAATGTGTTTCCTTGTGCAAGTGACACAACTGAAATCATAAAATGTAATAGTTTCAGTTATATTTCGGTATAGGTGTGTAGCCTATGATATCAGGTAAATACAATACAACATGTCTCGATTGTATATTGATTATCTACAACCAGAGCTAATACTTGCGCTGAAATTGCATGCCCATATAGCTAAAAATAAACCAGTGGTTACTCCGTAGTCTTGCCTTAACAGTCAATGACCAAAGTCTTCATCCTACGACGCCAAAGGGTTTCGAACGCTTTGAAAATTGATGAGAAAGGCCATTGACCAAGCTGCAATTTCTGACGAGTTGGGATTGAGAACGAGTTGAATGACAATACTGCTAAAACAGCATAATAACAGGTTAGGTAGTCACGGTCTGTATATAGACAGTATATAAACAGGTTAGATACTCATTGGCTACATAGACAGTATATTAACAGTATAGGTTAGATACTCATTGGCTACATAGACAGTATAATAACAGTATAGGTCAGATACTCATGGGCTACATAGACAGTATATTAACAGGTTAGATACTCATTGGCTACATAGACAGTATATTAACAGTATAGGTTAGATACTCATTGGCTACATAGACAGTATAATAACAGTATAGGTCAGATACTCATGGGCTACATAGACAGTATATTAACAGTATAGGTTAGATATGGGCTACATAGACAGTATATTAACAGGTCAGATACTCATGGGTTACATAGACAGTATAATAACAGTATAGGTTAGATATGCATGGGCTGTACATAGAATGTGAACGTTTGATTTGGTAGTGCACTAATGATTTTAACCCTAGCCTTTACAGTGTTTGGTAGGTGTTGTAAGTTTTCCGGACAGTTTAATTTCTTTAGGGCCATGATTAGTATTCATTGTACCTTTACTGCTTTAATGGAAATTCACCCCGCAAGCTAACGATATAAAAGCTTGGGGAAGAGACAAAGCTTTTTCTAATACATTTTTATTTATGTGCTTTAATTATATGATCACCAGGCATTAATGGTTTTAGCCTGCAGTAAATTGCCTTTGGACATTAATGTATGCAACTGTGCACTGTGTGTTTTCAATTATGTCTAATATATTGCATATTATTAAAAAAAGTGAAGTAGACTTGAATGTAATGAATGATCAATCCCTGCCTTCAGCCATGTAAGAAAAGGGTATTTATTCTCTTAACGCAGCGGAAGATACTTTTTTCCCCGTGCTCTCTTCGTCACGTACACAGTTCCTGCTTATTTGCCTCAACCAATCAGAAAGAAACATTCAGATACATCATCATTCCTCCTAGTTATTATATTAGCATTCTTTTTTTTTTTTTTACAATGAAGCATACAGTATATATTTCTAAATTATTTATCCACAGCATATTCTTAAAACATAATGTATGTATTATTATCCACTGCCATCTTTTGATATTAATGTATTACAATCAGGTATTTTAATATTAGATTATTTATAGCTATATATTTTCCACTGGGTTACATGGAAATATGTGACAGTGGCTTTAAGGTAATATGCCACATGGTAATTGGAACATTGCAGTAGTGCCTTGTGCCACTATAGCTGATGCATCACCCCAAGGGATTTAAGGTATAGTCAGCTATTGTAAGATAAGTGTAAGCTAATACTGTACACTTTGTGTCAAAGAAACAAGAAGATCGGGTAAATAAGACTGAAGTTAACATTTAATATGTCAAGTTCAAAACTACATTAAAATCGGAGCGTTGATCAGTTCAGGAAAACAAAAGACTCCCAAGTTCCAGAAAAGGTCCCTTTTGTGGAAAATGAGCATAACAACTGCATCTAGAGCTCCTTCTGATTACATTCCTCTCAGATTTATCTGCCTTGCTGTATTATTCTCCCTCTCTAATTAATCAAAAATAAACCACAAAAACATTGTCATTTTTCTGTGGATTTAATTTAGCAGGCAAGGAGGAGCCTTGCTAACCATTATTAGACCCTACAGAGGCCATGGAAAACCATTATTAGCCTCTAATGCGGCCATGCAAAACAACGTCCTTGCACTAGTCGAGCAATCATCTGTTGCTATGACCGTATTTTGCATTCAGGCATAAATCTACAGTAGTCAGCATACAGAACATCAGTGCTGGGTAAACCAGACAAATTAAGATGCCAGTCGCCCTTGACAGACACAAACAAGCCTTTTTGTCCACGAAACTGCGCCATGCATGCTGTGACCACGTCATTCTTGCAGCAGTAAGCAGTATGTTTTATGCACAAATAAAGTGCATAGCAACACAAATTAAGTGCATAACAACACAAATTCATTGCATAAAAAAATTACCTTTGCCACAACTCTCTTCTATTACTATTATTAACACAGGTGCATGAAAACAAAATATATATTCACACACCTGAAGTAAAAACAGAGGTGTGGCACAAGGACACTGTTTGTTCATTTCTTGTCTTAATAATATAATAGGGTTTGATTAACCCCTTGAGATGAACCATCTCATTTTCAACGAGATCCTATAGGTCTTGCATTCGATCCCCAACAAGCTTGACCTACTGTACCTGTAAGCCTCTTTTAGCAAGACCCCTAACCCCTATCTGCTCTTTAGGTCCACATTCAACGTTACGTCACTTTGGATAAAAGCATCTTCTACAGTAAACTACCTTATTGTCATTGTATTTATTGGGAGCCAGCATCTGTCTGACTCACAAAGTAAAAACGTCAAAGTGATCGTCGCCACACAGACATATGTGTTTTCCGTCTGTCTAATGCATACACATACGTACCGTAACGTAACAGCATATAGGCACTCAAAACATCCACACACACACACCCCCCCCCACCCACACACACACACACACACACACACACACACACTATAAGCCGTTGACAGTGAAGCAAGCAAGCGGTCGCCTCAGCCTTGTGCTCAGGGCAGTCACAAGGGAGGACTGACTGGCAAAAGCAAATGTTTGTTCTTGATCTGGGGTTTAAAAGGGTAGAAAAATGTGAAGAAACTTTGCGAGACACACACACACACACACAAATCTATTTCTCTCTTGACTATGCTATACCATCTAGTGGAGCTGTCTGGTAGAGCAAAGACAGAGAGCAGGTTCAACAACAGTATCGCAAGGCAGCCTTGATCTTTAAGAGTAGTTTCTCAGCCATATAGACCTAGATAGCCTCCTGTGTTGTATAGATATACTGTGTATGCATTTTAATCACAGCAACACTTCAGAATGTATTAACAAAGACACAGTATATACTGTGGTAATGCTGAATTACTCTGCAACGTATCTTCACGCTCTCTGAGCCAAGGTTATACCGATAACATCTGTAGTCTGGCAAGATGTCTTAATTGTAAACATCACAGTCCAATCCAAGGATAACATTGGGCGGTGGACAACAGTGTTATTCAATATTTTGGTTTTATAGCAGGGTCAATGCCCAATATAGAAGCATTTATGTAATATGTCAGCATTAACACTGTCTGAACCTTTCATTAATTAAATGCTAATCCGATTAACCACACTTACAATGGCTTTATGCAAAGTATTGATGTGTTAAAGTCTCCCGTTTTTGACAGCATGTAAACCATCACTAGGGGGAGCAAGAGTCAGCTGAGAGAGAGCCAGTGCTCACTGAATCCCTGCCAACAACCTGATGTGCTGTGTGTGTGTGTGTGTGTGCATGTGCACGCTCAAGCTGTACATGTTATTGTGTGCGCATGGTATGTTTACTGTATAGTAGCATGTAACAGAGAGAGAGAGAGAGAGAGAGAGAGACAATGAATACATATGGAAATCAGAGAGAATGAGTGTGTGTTAATGCACAAGAGTGAGTGTGCCTGTGTAAGGGTCTGGGTATTTATGTGAGAGTGTGACATTGTGTTTGTGTGTTCTACTGACAGAATGACTATGTAAGTGAATCAGTGTGTGCACATGCGTGTGCACGCGTGCGCGTGTCTGTGAGTGTGTGTGTGTGTGTGTGCGTGCTCACATAGCAGCAGATGCGGGTAATGTAGAAGGCTATTGTGATGCTGCCTGCCAGTGCTGCAGTGAAACCCATTTGTAGCTACATTACATGCTAGCATGCTAGCAGTGAAGCCCATTAGGAGCTACAGCAGCTAGCTAGCGCAAACACACCCCCACACCACTACTGTGTTGTCGTAGGGGCACACCATTATATAGAGACATTATATAGAGGAGACAGACCACTTAGAGAGTCCTCAATAGAACTCTATGGGAGAAGTACCAGAGACATT
>JAODUH010001546.1:5000-12727 GCA_027564835.1 Typhlichthys subterraneus | reverse complement strand
AGAGACACACACAGACAGAGAGACAGACAGACCGCCAAATCCTGCATAGCTCTTCCACTTGAGTGGATTGCATCAAAGCACCATTGAAATCACCGGTGGTCGAGCACATGGACAAAACTCCCTCAAGGAAAAGACAAGTGCGAGCCAGACAGTGCTTGAAACTCGTGGTAATTATATGTCCTTTACTGTAACACTCTGTTACATTGTTACGCTCTGCCTCGGACGGTGCTTTTGATGGAATCTCTTTGGTGCCACATAGGCTAGCCTAGCAGAAAGAGGTTTTACTCACCCGTATTCGTCTCATTGCAGCGACAATTTCCACTCGACTGTTCGGCCGTGTCACATCTAAACTGCCGATGTACTGCAACATCAAATAACCATGAATATATTAGTCACAAATTCAAAGAACAAATGTTAACTAAGATAATACTTGTAATAACTATTGAATATGCAAGTTGTATAAGCCTACATGTCAAAATGCAGCACAAATATCACTCTCTAGAGTCTAAAGGATTACAGCCTAAATGCATACTATTACATAATAATAATAATAATAATAATAATAATACTTAATAATAATAACAATAATACGTAATAATAATAATAATAATAACAATCATAATAATAATAATAATAATTATTATTATTATTATATAAACTTAACTGACGACAATAATAACAAACCGTTAACATATTTCATTCTATATGCAATATATTTAGGAAATGTAGCCTATATTGGGTGTCACAACGCAAATGCTGTCGTTCACCTTTGCCTCGAAGTTGATTCCATGCTGGAATGCTTCTTCGTTGTGTAAAGGAATCCTCAGATCATGGCCATCGTCCACAAGGTTGTATTTTGTTTTCCCGGGCATTGTCTAAATATAAATCCGTCTTCCCGTGCAACGTAAATAATAGGATCACACAGGGTCAGTTTTGGCAAAGAAATCCAGTGAAAATAAGAACAAATGCCTATAGCCCACTAAAGCCCCATCGCAGTTAAAAGTCCCACCGATCGCCTATAGTCAACATCGGGCAAGTTTTGTATTTTTCTTCAGCGTCCTGAAGCGACTACCCCGCCGGTTCACAACTAACGGCGTCTCCGCTTATTGGCCCACTTTTAACAGCACTAAAAACTAATCTACACCGGAAAACGAACAACATACGCCCTTATCATTCTTGTTTTCGTACTCTTCCTCTCGGTGTTAAACTTGGTTCCAGGCGCTGGACCTGCCTGCCCTCAAGGACTCTCCTGCTACGGGGATCCACAGAAAGAAAGTGTGTGATTGGAGGAATGTGGGAATTCCACCTGTTTTCATTGGAACACATTCGCGTCTCAGTGGGAGGAGTGAAAGATTTGGTACCAGCCCCCGGGAAACTGGGAATGTCACTCATGGAAACGCCACTAAGAAGACGTTCAGCAACCATTTGTGTCAGATCTGACAGTTCGAAGCAAGTGTGATGTAATAATATGCTTCCCTCCAATTGGTTATAGTGTAGCCTATTTAGTAAAATGTTACAAAACTTGCATTTATTTTATATATTTTCAGCTTAATGTGTGATGGTTCATTACTGAAGAACAACTCCTGGTCTAATTCAGTGTCAAGTTGGGAGTAAAGTAGATGCATGCCGCACTTTTCCATCGCATCGTCACATACCTGACCTGCGTTCGTTACATGTTTTAAACTATGTGTAGTTTCCTTAGGATTACATCTTGAAGAAAGAAAGCTCACTGCTACCAACTAGCGGTAAAATATATTCACAACGTAGGGTTGGTGAGCCTATAATGTTATCTTACAATCATAGCCTGATATGTCTGGTGTTACCCCAATCAAAGGAATGATAGGCTATTCAATCATTCATTATATGTGTGTGCTTCTCTTAGGAAATGGGGCAGCAGTAATATAAATTGTCCAGACATCATTGGGAACCGATACTGTAGCTAATGGCGTCCTGCAGGCCCAGTGGGCTAACTCATATTCCACACGCTCAGATGTTGTTGTTTGTGTGCTTAACAATGTGTTCATGTCTCATATCTTTACTGACCATTAAAAGCAGGAATTAATCAACTTGGTAGGTCTATATATGCCAACTAAAACATTGCCCTTTTTATTACATGTTAGAAGTAGTAGCCCAACAACTAAAATACTGCACTTGTCATTTATATACAGATATATCGTATACTTGAATGATTGGAGACCAAAAAAGCAACATTGGATATGCTGAACACACTTAGTGATGTGTAGTGTGATGGCTGTTGCATGGATGAATATGCCTTGGTCTCTCTTAATTGCTGCTTCGTTTTGGACCCATGCCCCTTTCCCTCACCCAAACAAAGTTGTTAATAGTTTAGCCCCCCCCCCACCTTTTTTTTTTCTCTCCCTCCACACACACACACGCACACACACTACCTTTTTTACTGTAGCCTGTAAATTGCTTTGGATTGAAGTGTATGCAAAATTACCTACTTGAAAAGTCATGCCTCAAGCTCTGTACCTGCTTAAGGCAAGAGTACACACACATAAACACACACACACATATTATGCGTTAATGTGTGTGTGTGCATCTTTCGTGCGGGTTCACACACACATACATACGCACGCACACAAACACACACACGCATGCTCACATTAACACGTGGCCACGGGGCTTCTTAAACTGAATTAATCATGTGGACTTCTGAAGAATGTGGGGCACGCCACAGGAACGGTGCATCCACTCCTCCCCAACGAGAGAGAGAGCAGGGCAGACAACAAGGGAATTATAGAGGGGAATACAAGATAACAAGATTACATTCATTTCTCTGTCAGATAACTTTGAAAACACATTACTGACAAAGGCATATACCAGCATGACATTAATTGAAAGTAAAATATGGCTGCAACTTATCTTAGAATAAATTCAGTTTTGTTTTATTGATTTGCCCACCATGGGCAGTGTGCCTCATGGTCTGTGTGTCTGTTCCTTATTGGGTTCTTTGTAACTGTTCCTGTTCTGTCTATTTACTTCCTGGATTCTTAGTTGAGTTATGTGTTCCATCTGTGTCTGTTACTATATGATTATCACCTGCCATTTGTTTTTGGCCTGTCGAATCTTTCCTGTTATCTTCCATGTGTATTTTTAACCCTTGTGTTTGTATCCTCTGTTCCTTGTCGGTTGTCTGTTTGGCTTCTCTCTGGAAGATTATTATTATTATCCCCACCAAGATTCTTTGTCTTGTGCATTTGGGTCTAGTCAGTGTTACAGACAATTTGGAAGATTTATTGATCTGAACTCAGGAAAGAAAATTCAAACTAAAATAGATTCAAGCCTATAAAACCATTTGAAAACACAAAACTATAAGAGGCTTTCTTTAGTGTGAATACTGTGTTATAACGATAAACCTAGACTATAGGCCTATAGGCTACTATAGTAATAGAAGGCTATAATAATGTTATTATTACACCTCAGACTCCACCTTCTCTGCTGAGAGATATTTTTGCAATATACTATATATTACAGTTTAATATTGTTCATGCGATCGAAGTTTCATCGCCTAGTCCTTAACAATTTATTACATAACCTGTACAATTAGGCCTATTTCCCCTTTCATGAAATTTAACTCGCTGAGCAGAAAAACACTCCCTGCGTTACAATATATTGTCTGTGGAGGGCAGCAATACGCCTTGCAGCATCTACCCTGCCTGGAAACATTAGAATAAGAACACTGAATGTCCCGGAAAGGGAAACGTCAGCAAAAACCGAGTGATTTCCCTACCAACATCTGTATACGACTGCCGGTACTGCAAGACGAGGATCTCCATTGCTTTCATTGAAAAACCAATTGAGTAAGTTTAAATAGGTTGTGCTTGTGTTTGGAGTAGGCATTCCGCAATGATGCAGCGTATATCTGGGATCTCAAAAATGTTCCGGAATGTATGCAATCTTAGCAGCAAACGGGTGAGGAAATCATGGATACGCTACATTTTATGCTCATTTTCAAGGGCGACAATGGCAAATTATTATAATGCGATACTAGCGAGGATACTTTTCCGACGTAACCTACATCGGAACAAATGTTAAGTTATTTAGGCTTAGTTACAGAGTCCAGCCAGGAAGGTGCCTCACACGCGTCACGTGATTTTTCCACAAAATCAGCTGAGCACGTGTGTCATGTCTGCTTATTTGAAAACGGTACATTATAAATTAATTCTACATTCTCATGGGATGTAGATGTACCCTGTCATCGGCAGTTCCTTTGCCAGATTTACTTAGGCATCCTAAAATAAAGAGTAATGCAATACACATAGTAAATACAATGCAGTGCGCAACAATAGTTAACATAATACAATGTGGAATATTTAAAATTTACAATATGGTAAAAACATATACAATTAATTAAACAGCATAATACAGTACACAGTTCTCAGTTTAAAATTCTACAGCCATTAAAATACATATTACAGGCTGCAAACATAGTGGTAAAGAATAGAGAGACTGAAACATTTAACGAAACTCAATAGTGCAGCACATAACACTGACTGCTCATAACTCATTGCCTGTATAATCCGTGTTCACAGACGTCTGTTAACTTTTAGCCATTGCTTTGTTTGTGTAGTAAAACCCCTGAGTTGTGTAAGGTAGGTGATCTACCTGATAACGTTTTTACCAGGCATCTTAACCAGATGTTGTCTGCGGCAGTATTTACATTTATATTATTCAGTGCATTCTACCAAAGCATTACCCTATATTTCCATTGTAGGAATTTTACGTCTGCAAACTTTCAGAGAGGCAGGAATAAGGATACAACAAAGCCCTCATTATGCTCTGCTCTCCTGTACCGTAGGTACCCCTGAGAAGAATGAATGACTTTGCAGTTCTCAACACAGGGCGGAAAATTCCTCTCATTGGACTCGGGACATGGAAGAGCGAGCCAGGAAAGGTATATGCCTTAACTTTGTCTGAATTAGAACCTGTTTGATTAGCATGTTGTAAAACGCATACCTTTCTCTATGAACAGTGCTTAAGTATTTATAACAAAAACATGATTGTTTAGTAATCTTTTGTTGTCTTTTAGGTAAAGCAGGCAGTGACTTGGGCTTTGCAAGCTGGCTATCGGCACATTGACTGTGCTGCAATCTATGGCAATGAGGTTGAGATTGGAGAAGCGCTAGAGGAGGTGTTAGGCCCAGACAAGGTACTGCACCCCACCCCCCTCGCCCCCCTCCTCTCCCTCTAGTGGTTTTGTGTGTATTTGACATTGGCCTGCGGTCCTAATGTGCACGCCAGGCACTGAGGAGAGAGGATGTCTTCGTCACGTCCAAGCTGTGGAACACGCAACATCACCCCGAGGATGTGGAGCCGTCCCTCCTGAAGACTCTGAAGGACCTGAAACTAGAGTATCTGGACCTGTACCTCATCCACTGGCCCTACGCCTTCCAGTGAGCACCACACAGGGATGCACGATATTGACAATGTTTTATTGAAATATTGATAATTAATACTAAAATATTGATTTTATTAATTTTGATATTTTTTTAAACATAAGTAACACAAAGGTTAAGGGAAAATGCATCAAAATCGATTCATAACATATCAAAACAAGATGTTTTCTTTATCTTACTCAACATAATGTGTTTATTGGACTGGTACAACAACAGTAAATTCCAACAGCTACCAAGGAGGCATTATTCTTGGCCACCAACGTTTCCTCTTCGATCTCCATTGTGTCATGTGACTCCCCTCAGCCACACATCTTACTTTTCTGTCTAAATAGAACACAAAAGCCGCACGGGCAGCGGACGCATCACTCAACAAAATAAACATATTTGATGCTTTCTGCAACATTTTCGATATGATATTGCACGATATTGAGTCACAATATTGTGCACCCCTACACACACACACACACACACACACACACACACACACACAGCCAGCATGGCGTTAAAAGCGCTAAACAGTGCAGTATCACAGGTGGAGTTCAAATATTGTTGATATTTGAACTGTTATCAAAACAAAAGCCCCAAGAAGCTCCGCCCCCATCATCAGACATGCATTGCCAAGGCTGGGATAGTGTGGTGCCAGTGACGCAGGAGATCTTTCTCAACTTTTGTCCCTGTACAACTATGCTTTAGTAATTATGTGTAATTAATTGTTGTTAATATGAAAAACATAATGGGGGTGAAAACCAGATACGACGCCAGAGTGAAATATGTCCCACCCGGGCCTTAAACCCCGCTCCTTCGCACAAAGGTCAAACATGTTACAAGATTGCCACCAGAAGGTATTGTAGATAACTCCATGTATTGGAGAGTAAGATTTGAGTAATTTATGACTGCAGCGCAACTGTCTCGTCATCGTTACACATGGTTATGACATAGACTAGGCTCTACAGTGGTCAACATGCCTATATGATCACCCCCCCCCCCCCAACCTCCAATTTAGGGTGCAGGTTCACTTTGATAAGAGGTGTACATGTATTAGCTTATTTTACAGTCACTGACTCCACCTTTAACTGAAACTGGACAGGTACCTTCCCCACACACACACACTTTATAGTTGATACTGGCCAGCGTTTCCCTCTACTCCTCCCCTTACAGTGCCCATAGGCTCACACAAAATCTACCTTTTCCACTGTAGTCACATGCGGTTGTTTTCATGACATAAAACCTGATTGAGCTTGAGTGGGTAGGGGGTAGTTCTAAGTGGTGCTAAAACCACGATTAAGGAGTGTAACACCTTTAATTAGTTTTCTCCCGTACCCCACCAGGCGAGGGGAGGAAGCTTTCCCCAGAAACGCTGACGGCACCCTTCTATACGACGACATAGACTACAAACTGACCTGGGCAGCCATGGAGAAGCTGGTGGGCAAAGGCCTGGTCCGAGCCATTGGCCTGTCCAACTTCAACAGCCGGCAGATAGACGACATCCTCTCTGTCGCCAGCATCAAGCCCACGGTCCTCCAGGTGAGTGGTGCCGTAGTGAGACCCATGGAGTCAAAAGGGATTGTATAGAGTGGTTTAACATGGAGAGAATGCGTGGCCCTCCTCCTAGCCTTGTGATACACCCTGGTGTCGTCGGTCAGCTTCAGTTTGACTTCGCCGTGAGAATCCGTCTGGACAACTTGAAATTGTTGCGCTTGAGTCGAACCGTGGACGGGGCATAGATTAGGTGTGATGTTAGCCAACAGTGATGGACAATCGCCGTCAGTTCATCCAATCACATGCCATGTATTTTGTGTTTTCCCTCTTTTTAGACGAGTTTCAAAGATGGTTGTGTGTAACAAACCACCTGGCACGTCAGATTATGACCCTCCCACATTGACAGTTGTAATTGTAATGAGTGAGCAGAAGTGTATTTTCTGTTTTATTTAGAAGGAATCCTTTAGGGCAGACACACACACACACTCACACACACACGTACAGCATGTTTAAAAGCTCAATTTTCCATTCTACTTTTCCTGCTTTTGTGCATGGCAGGTAGAAGGCCATCCCTACCTGGCCCAGGTGGAGCTGTTGTCCCACTGCCGGGACAGGGGCCTGGTGGTTACAGCCTACAGCCCTCTGGGCTCACCGGACCGGGCATGGAAACACCCGGATGAACCGGTGCTGCTGAGCGAGCCTGTCATCACTGACATGGCAACAAAATACAACAAGTCCCCTGCTCAAATTATCTTGAGGTGGCTTGTTTTTCTGTTGACCATTGCCATCAGTACAGTGTCAACATTGGAGGTTGATGTAGTTTCTGTT
>JAODUH010001545.1:0-12727 GCA_027564835.1 Typhlichthys subterraneus | reverse complement strand
TTGCAACATTTTCGATATGATATTGCGCAATGTGATATTGCGATAACGATACTGAATCGATATATTGTGCACCCCTACTTGGCAGTCACTCGGCCTTCTCGCGAGAAGATTGCCAAGAGGTCACTTCCTGGGTAAACGTGCCTTTAGTACCAGGACGGGGGCACACGTCACCCAGGTCACAAGTGACTTTGTTGATACAAACACTCAACCTGCACATGCGTGCGATGGATATCCAGGTGCTTAACGCACTGCCTCTGGCGGTCAGTAGAAATTTAATAGAACTAGCTAGCGTGTATTTGTTTTTTTCCTTCTTCTCTCCGTTCAAGGTTATGGTCTCAAGAGTCATTCCCGCACACACACTGGGGAAAAGCCATATAGATGTCATGAGATTAACTGCCGCAAATCCTTCAAAACCTCTGGGGACCTCCAGAAGCACACTCGAACACATACAGGTGAATAGTAGCTCAAGTGACTAACTGAATGTGAACTTATTGTTTTACATATATGGATATAAAAGTATCTTAACACAAATTCAAAATGTGGAGATGAAGCTAGTTAATAGACACTGTCAAGTTAGAAACTAGTTAAACATTGAACAGTGAATTTAAACGTTGTGTTTTGTTTGCAGGCGAGAAGCCTTTCAAGTGCCCCATTGATGGCTGCGGCCGGTCATTTACCACCTCAAACATTCGCAAGGTCCACATCAGAACACATACAGGAGAGCGGCCATACTATTGCTCTGAGCCAAGCTGCGGAAGGTCCTTTGCTAGTGCCACTAACTACAAGAACCATATGAGGATTCACACAGGTTATTTTATTTGTTAACATTCTCTTGTTGTCATAATGTAATCACATAAAAACTACATGCATTGACAAACGTTTGTCACTAGGGAATTAGTCTGAAGAGCCATAGTATAAAAAGGGAATAATTATTTTATTATATTCAATAAAATTGCGCATTTTCATCACAGAAAAATTATTATATGGTACTTTATTTTTTCAGGTGAGAAACCTTATGTCTGCACTGTTCCTGGGTGTGAGAAGCGCTTCACGGAGTACTCAAGCCTTTACAAGCACCATGTGGTCCATACACCCTGCAAGCCCTACAACTGCAACCACTGTGGCAAGACCTACAAGCAGATCTCTACGCTGGCCATGCACAAACGCACAACCCACAACGACACAGAGCCCATTGAAGAGGAACACGAAGCCTATTATGAACCGCCAACAGGTGTGTTTGTGTCTATGCACAAAATAAAGCGATTGGCAAACAACTACCTCCATATTGTACAATTACAAATTGGGGCATTTAACGGTTGCTTTAATCTAAAGCAGTTTAAAATGACAACATAGGGCTAGTTCATCTTGCTCAATGATCCAGGCAGGTAGTCCACCTTTTGTGGCTTTAGCCCACAACCAACTGGTTGGAGTCAAACACCCAGACCACTAGACTATGTCAGAGCATGTGTCGTATAGCATGCAACAAACAAGAACACGTTTTCTGTTTGATCAGATGCCATCGATGACCCCAATGTGAGCTACGCGACAACAGTGATGGAGGCGGATGATTCTGGCTCGGAGCAGGTGCACGTGGAGAACACAGAGATCCTTGGACAGCAGCATGTTGCTCTGGTCACACAGGCAGATGGAACACAACAGCAGGTATAGAACAGCATTTCTCAACCCTGGTCCTGAATGGGCCGTTATCAGGCTTCTGCAGAGACTGATGACGACCCATTCATTTGAATCAGGTGTGTTGGAGCAGGGAGACGTATAAAACATGCAGGGCAGCGGGTCCCCAGGACCGGGGTTGAGAAGCGCTGGCATAGAATATGCCAGCCGTACCCTAATCGCTACCATTTGAACAGTGCTGTCTGATAAGCAACAGCTCGATTAGTCTTTCTAAAAAGAGTACCTCTTCGGGTTCTTTGTTTTCAGAGCCGGCAAAGTGTGTAGCCTTGTGAAAAGGGCTTAACATACACAGGTGTCTGGCTTGTCAGGTTAATGTGTGTTTGTGTGTGTGGGGGCCATTTGCTTTGGTCTGGTCTGGTGTGCTGACTGTGATATCTAGTGGTAAAAGTATAGCATAAGTATGAATATTTTCACAAGTGACTTGATAAAACACTGTAGCTCACTTGTACAGTCCAATTGTATTGATTTACTAATTGATTTATTAGCCTGCATTTTTCCAGTCAATCGCCACCATGGCTAAAGGCTTGGCTTGCCCATTGAGTCCCACACATAGAAAAGATCAATTGGATTTGTTGAAATACTGGTTTCAAAACCAAAAGAATCGCACAAAAAATATACAGTACATGTGTCATGTACTGTGTATTTAACAAAATTTAAGATCAAGTTATTCCATATGTTTTAGTGCCATTTTAACAGTTTAATAATATAATAAATAATCGCGATAATATCATCTATAGCAATTTTTTTGGCTGGGATAATTGTGATATACATTTTTCATATCGTCCCATGCCTATACCTCTGTAATCCTTTGTAGGTATTAAGGCTTGATATTAAATATATGTGTTGTTTATCTGAAACCTATTATTATAATAAAAAAATATTGCCATATTTGATGGCTGTGACACATGGCTTCTTTTGGTTTCTCCATTTCTCACATATCAGGTTAGCATCTCTGATGCGGATTTGCAGGCTATCGGAGGCACAATAACCATGGTGACCCAAGAAGGCACCACCATAACCATCCCTGCTCATGAGCTGACAACACAAGGGACTCACTCTGTCACCATGGTGACGACAGATGGTGCAGATGGACAGGTAACTGTGTCCTTATAGCCCGACGTCTTGCTAAACGTTGTTTCGATACACTAGTGCTTACTCATTTGAACTTTTTGCCCTCAGGTGGCAATCATGACACCTGACATGGCCTCTTTCCAAACTATTGAGGAGGCCAGCTACAGCCATGAACATGATGAAATGCACCCGGTTACCTTATTGGCCACCTCTAATGGGACCCACATTGCTGTGCAGGTTGACAAGAAACAAATATTTACTATGAATTTAATGTTATTTACATATTTTATAAATTTTAAAAAGTCACAATTTTGACAACGTCCAAGTTTAAGCTATTTTATTGTCAACATCATATGATATAGGGAGTTTCAGTGTTAATAGCTCCTTCTACGTAAACCCTCCCTTATTCACACATTGTTTCAATATTTACCCAAGTGCTTGTGAGAGAGGGTAGGTGGGGTTCAAAGCAGGAGGTTTTGGCTTCATAGTCCTTAGGCATGCAGCATGTATTAGCACTGTCCGGGTAGAGCTATTACTTACTAGGTGTTGTACCACAAATGCATATAACCCCTGACTCTTGCAGGGGTTTACTAGTAATTCAAAATCAAGACGGCTGCCATTGTTCTTTTCATGTCTCACAGTTTAAGAGGCACATTAATCATCCTGTTTTCCTTTTTTATAGTCTAGGTTTTATTGCCTCATGTCAGTCCAGAAACTTATCAGCAAACCCAGAGGGACATTACTGTGTAGAAGTATCAGATACTTTTTTATATATAGATATAATGTCAAATCAAAACTAGGTTGTCTCAAAACAAACTCCTTTTATATGCCTCAAGTAGCTTCTAATGCAAACAGACTTTCAGGCCCCTTGTCTTTTTTTCATGTAAATACCAATGCCCCTTCTGTGCTTTTTGTGAACTTGTGACAATGAAACAATGTCTCCATTTGCAAACCAAGCGGCGGTGGTGTGTTTTTTGTTTTGTTTTTTACTGGTAGGATAATACATTGATTGAATCAACATAGTGGTGTTATAAAGTGAGCCATTTAAAGGTTTTAGTGTTGATTTTAAATGATTATCACTTCACCTACATGGCAGTAAGTGTATTAATTTGTCCTTCTTATAGCTCAGTGATCAGCCTTCGTTGGAGGAAGCCATCCGAATAGCATCAAGAATACAGCAAGGAGAGTCACCAGGCCTGGATGATTGACAGCAAATACCCACATATTATGGACTATGATTTAGAATGAATACTACCCAAAATGGACTTGAAAAGAAATCATTTGTCTTCCTTGGGTTTTGTCCACAAAATAATTTAGCTTTTATGTGTACATAGGATTTTGATAACTGGAATAATGTAATAGTATTTTGTCACTCATCTGAACTATTCAGAGGAAGATGCTTTCTATTGTGTATTGTGCAGTGCACACTGCAATGTACAGCTAATGATATTTCTAATAAAAAAATAGTGTGTGGATATCAGACATTTGCATGACTGAAAACTAAATGTTTTAATGTTTTTACTACATTTTATTGCATTGCATTACATTTTATTTTATTTTATTATTATTGTAATATTGTGACTTGGTAGTGTTAACTTTAGCCATGGTTAGATTTATGTATATCAATCAACATGGATGGGTTTTGAGTACTCATTATTTAGCATCCAAATAATTAATTAATTGTCTGGGCTGGGGCTTGTGTATTTCACTATGTGAAAAGTGACCATTTCTTTTATTGACAAAGACCAAAGGAATTTATTCGCGCCAGATTGGTCTGCCATCTTCGATGACGTCACGCCACTTGTAGCCTTTTTTGAACGCCCATCTTTCAAACTTCACATCGTCAGTACTGATTGGTTATTGAATATCACGTGACCAACGGTCGCGGGAAGTCCCACGCCACGCGCGTGATAGGAAGAGCTAGTGCCCAGTTCCTTCATTCAGTCGATTTTGTAAACAGTTACTAAACACTTACTGGAAGACAACATTTCTGGATCTGTGTGCCACTTGGACGGCGGTCACACAGTGGGTGTTTTCCTGGGACCTCGTAACAACGTAGGACTTTTTTTTCTAAATTGAATTTCTACGCGTCAGTCGAGTGGACGGAGAAAACACGTTTTCCAACGTTGGATGGGCGTGTTTTGGTTAGCAGGAAAGTTAGCATGCTCGATTGTATGCTAACAGTTTTAAGATTGTTCATCGTCACTGTAAAAATAAACAATACCTTTTCACCATAAGGTAGTAACAAGTTAGCTCTTGTTTTTGTTTAGGGTAAGCAGCAACCCAAACTAATCGGGACAGCAGGGGCCCACCTGCGGGATTTACGCGTTGACGACGTTCGGCCTTTTGATAAGAAAATGCTGCGCTTAAATTGCCATCGGCACGGAACCCCGTCTCCAAAATCGAAACCAATCAGGCAGAAACTACAGTTTTCTTCTAGCGATGGAGAAGACGATCCCAATGAGGACGCTAACAACAGCACTGGAGCTGAATCTGGGTTTACGGAATTGGACTCGCCTATTCAAGTACGAAGAGATACTCCAGAGGAACGACTCGACGGCTGCAGTCCTTTGAACCGCCCTGGGGATAACTATGTGGAATTATGGGACGAAGAAGGATTTGGTTCCCCGTCATTACAATCCCCTAGCAGTGTTATTTTTGCGAATTGCTCGCCCTCTCCCCGTAAAAGTCCACGGCTATACATTGGTTCGCCGGACCGCTCCTACGTGCAGGATGACGGGGAAGGATCCAGCTCACCGATACCTGATTGCCCCGACACACCTCCACACAAAACGTTCAGAAAACTTCGTCTGTTTGATACACCTCATACGCCAAAGGTTTGTACTGATTGTAAAACATATGTCATCCATTCGTCAAAAAGTCCTTACACGTTTTTATACACTGTGTGATATCCACAACCCAACATCGTATTTATACGTAGCAATAGGCATAATAGGAGTAATTGCCGTAACTAGTTTAAAATATTACTGATCCTGCCATCCAGCATTTTTACAGTTCAACGGTAAACTTGAATGTTTACTGACTCAATGGCCCTCCTTTGTAGTACTGTACAATTACGTAATGCAGTCAGTGTTGCAGGTCAGACCTGAGTCAGAATTAAGTTTGTCTGTGCATGTCAAACATGTCTTTGTTTTGCTTTGAAACATTGTATTGATTTTATTACCGGTAATGCACCTGCATCGTTTTAACTAACGCGTATCCATGGGCTAATATCTATGGCTACAACACTAAGATATAGTTCTGAATACTTGTATATTTTATTTATTACTTGGTTTTTACTATCTAAGTTCTAACTATACGATGGAAAAGGTCGTTTCTTCTGGTTTTAGCATTTTGTTTTCTTAATTCTTTTTCCAGAGTTTGTTGTCTAGAGCCAGAGGTTCTGGTATTGGCTCCTCCAGCCGGAGAGTGGCCCTGTTTAAGAATGCGGAGGCCTCGGGAAAGACAGTCACAGCCAGTGGTGGCAAGAGAAACCTGACACCGCAGGTCAACTTTAATCCTTTTACACCAGATTCAATCCTCATTCAATCTGCCACCCAGCAAAGAAACACCAGGAAGAGGGCACACTGGAACGAGTAAGCCTATCACTAATATTTAAGTTAGTTTAAAGGTTGCAATGACAGTTCAGTTTAACCTCTTGTGCTTATTTGACTAGAATTGCAATTCCAAATGATAGTTGTCTTAATAGACAAAAGGAATCGTACTGCAAACAATTGTGTGTGTATATGAGATATTGATATTTATGTTGGTAAACTGCAAAATTATTACATATTTTAACATTTCCTTCACTCCATTCACTAACATGGTACAAACCAAAATCCCAACACATGTACCGATTACTGTTTTTCTTTTTTTTGATCAACGCAGGTTGATGCCCATTGTTGTAGTTACCAGGTTCGTTAAAGCAGTTAGACTAAGCATGACTTAGCCAAGCCCCCTTTGGCTAAGTTTGGCATGAAACCAAACTCTGGTGAACTCTGCCATGTGCTTTGCTAAGCCCCAATAGGGCCCTCTAATGTGAAGAATGTGTAACAACACACCTCTTTTTCTCTCTCTTGCTCTAGTTCCTGTGGGGAGGACATGGAGGCAAGTGAGGGAGAGGAAGAGATTCTCCCACCATCCAAGGTGACTTTTCTGCCAAGATGTTTCTGTTTCAGATAATTCATTACATTTCAAAGTATACTTCTGAAAATAAAGTGGTTCCAGTTTAGATGTATCTAGAGCTTCTGTCTCGTCATTACCTATCTTTAGAGGATCACCATGATGGAGAGCAACATGATGTCAAGGTACACCTCAGAGTTCCACGAGCTGGAGAAGATTGGTTGTGGGGAGTTTGGTGCCGTCTTCAAGTGTGTGAAAAGACTTGATGGTTGCATTTATGCCATTAAGAGATCGAAGAAGCCTCTAGCGGGATCTGTTGACGAGTACGTATTGGTTTTCTTATTGAGATTACATTTATTTTGATAAATGTGATTATTCTGTAACTTTTAAATGCAAATGTAACATTGTTTATTCATATTTAAAATAAAACTCTATAAAAGCAGTGTTTTTTTTTTTAACCTCACATCGTGCTTCGGTCACTGAGTGCCTGGTGCAATTCTGTCACCCCCATAGGCAGAACGCCCTACGAGAGGTGTATGCCCACGCTGTGCTCGGCCAGCACCCCCATGTGGTGCGCTACTACTCGGCCTGGGCTGAGGACGACCACATGCTCATCCAGAACGAGTACTGCAATGGTGGCACGCTCTCCGATGTCATCGCCGAGAACTACCGCCGGATGCGCTACCTGTCAGAGTTGGAGCTTAAGGACCTGCTCTTGCAGGTGACGCGAGGCCTCAAGTACATCCACTCTACCTCTCTGGTGCACATGGACATCAAGCCAAGTAAGTAAAGAGGAATGTGTGCTACTCTGCTTACTGTTTTACTTTTTTTCCCCCCCTTATTGTAAAAGGAAAGAAAGTGAGTAACGTTACTTTTGTCCGTAATATTTGTTCTCCCCTTCCTATCACAGGTAACATCTTCATATCGAGGAAGTCTGTTCCAAGCATTGATGAATGTGATGAAGATGATGATGACAATGATGCAGACACTACCAGTGTTGTCTATAAAATAGGTAAATAATAACAGAATCTTTACCGCTGCCAGGTGCTCCATGTATTGATTAATTTTGTTTAAATCAAAATGTGATTTCCTTTCAGGCGACCTTGGGCATGTGACGAGGGTTAACAATCCTCAGGTTGAAGAAGGAGACAGCAGGTACCTGGCCAATGAAGTACTTCAAGAGGTGCGTTTTTAGATTTAAAAAATCTGGTGTTAACGGGCGTAGTTTAGGTGTGACGTTAGCTCTAGATCGACTGATAAGACATGGTTCGTCCCATCACATGCCAAATATATTTTGAAAGTGCTTGCCCTTTTGAAACAGTGGATGTCTGTGTAACAAACCATCTGGCACGTCAGGTTAGAAGATATGCTCAGAGCATGTTGCAACTTTTCCCTTATACTTACATTTATTCCCCCTCCTCTCTGTAGGACTACAGTAACTTGACTAAGGCAGACATATTCGCTTTGGCATTGACTGTGGTCAGTGCCTCGGGGGCAGACCCACTGCCTACAAATGGAGACAAGTGGCACGAGATAAGACAGGGGAAACTACCGGCCATCCCCCAAATACTCTCTCCTGAGTTTCTCAGTCTTCTCAAGGTAACAGTTCTCCCCTTGTGCTAATCTGTACTCGTTCTACAAGTTTTAATCCCCTGAGGGTCTCTGAGTTGAACATTGCACCCTTCTGTTGAGCTCTGTAACAGTCTACCTGTTTTCCCCCAATATCAGTGAATGCTTTATTATTATTATTATTATTATTATTAGAATTAGACAATGCTTGACTAATTTAGCATTTCTGATAACGCGTTTTCACCATCTCCAGCTGATGATTCACCCAGACCCAGCCAGGCGGCCGTCAACATCTGATCTCATAAGACATTCCGTGCTCCTCACTGCTGCAAGGATGAGTGCAGACCAACTTCGAGTTGAGCTCAACGCGGAGAAATTCAAGAATGCCTTGCTCCAAAAGTAAGTCATGACAGCTTCATCTGCAATTTGTGACTCTACCATGTATTTGTATTGGTTGAGCACCAAATAATACAGTACTGTCTATCTACAGGATCCTATGTAGAAACCTGTCAAATATCAATGTATTATCCAAAAGGAGATCATTAATGATTCATAATCCAATGCTCTTATCATTCTCAGGGAACTTAAGAAAGCCCAGCTAGCCAAGGCAGTGGCTGAGGAGAAGGTTCTGTCTACAGACAGAATCTTGACCCGCTCCACAGTTCAGTCCAATCCAAGAACCACCAGGCTTATTGGCAAGAAGATGGGCCGATCGGTCAGCCTTACCATCTACTAAAATGCTGAAATCCCAGTAAACTAGTTCAGCAGCATGGCTGGATCATGAACCTTAAACAAGAGTTTTTCAGTTGAAATGGATACTTCTCCTCTTGTTGTGGTTCATTTTTTTATTTTTTATTGTGAGAAATGAGCGCTCAGCAGATTCAGCCCCTGTTGCCAATATACTATGTTTTGAAAGCAAATGGATTATATATCTATAGGTAGATACTGTATCCTTTTTACACCCAGTCATTTCTCTCAAAGTTCCATAACGTTCTCCATTGTCTTCCTGGATGTCCTGCCACAAAGCCCAAGACTTAACCAGTGGCACATTGAAGCCATTACAAAGCTGTCTTTCAGTGTGAATGCACTAGCCCATCCCCACGCGCACCTTACCGCCTGTGAAATGCCTGTTGCTGGGTAGAAGAGGGTCTCCGAATTGACAGTTGCTGTGTGTAAATGAGCACTTTGGAGGCAACAAGTGGAACTTGCCACATTGTAGAAATAACCTGCTGCTATTAATGTTTCGTTTGTTTGTATCTGGGTTATTTGGGGTTTCAAATTGGATATTATCATTGACTCTTTCTGCTCTTATTTTTAAATGGCAGGAATATGTCTCTCCTCCCATTTGAAGTGAAAAATGATAATGCCATGTCGTGAGAGAAATCAGTTTGTTAAATGTACCAATCCCTATTATTCAACCTTTTTATCTATGGTTTGACAAGGTACAAAGGGTTATTACTTTCTTTCAGTTTGAGCTGCCAACCCTGCCTGTAGCATTAGAACAGTTGTAATTCTGTTCATAAAGTCCTTATGTTCTTATTTTCTACAGCAATTTCCATATGGAATTTTATTCCAATATTACTCTTAGAAAAGCATTTTTGCTTTTGTTTTCTTAAACTAGACAAATCTTACCTTGTAGTAAGCTGTACATATGTTATTTTGTGATTAATTAAGTGATTAATTAAATAATTTGTTAAAAAAAAACATTCGCTTGAATGTGTCACTGCATGGAGCTGCCTCTCACTAATGCATGTGTTTTTGAAGAGCAAATGTTAAATATGTTTACAGGAGCGTATATTTCTCATAGTAAATGCTATAGTGTTCAACCAGGACATAATGGTGCAGTGAGTTTCAAGTTTTGAAGGTGATTACAGTATAAAGGACATTGGCTGCATAAGTAAAAAAAAAATAATTGACACAATCTGCATATATAACATCAATTGACTGGTATGTATGGCCCTTTGTAACCGTAAGGATCATGATTATGAGCTATATAAACAAGCTATAATACTGACGTAAGCCCACTTATCGCCGTTTCATGTCAAATGTAACAAACTAGCTTTTAATGAAAGCGTACTGTGTTTTGTTTCCTCGCTGAGTGGTGCTGTGCTACAACACTTATTAATGCTACACACGAAAAGTATCTAACCGCGTCATGTACATGTGACTGCCGTGTCTAAAGAAAAACTTTCCCACAGGCTAGAAGAGCTAACAGATAACAAAAGCGAGTGAAGTGTTATCATTATGGCTTTACGAGACGAACTTTTAAAGTCAATATGGCATGCTTTTACGGCTTTGGACGTGGACAAAAGCGGCAAAGTGTCCAAATCACAACTGAAGGTAGGTGTGGCATTCTACTTCACGTATGTTTGCGAGTCTTGATTTGTTAAGAATATTTGAATACATTTGGCCAGGCAGACAAGGCACCTTTTTTATGACCAAGAGCACCTATGTCACCCAGTCAGAGATGCGCATTCATTGGTGCCGTTTTATAAACTACACACATGCATCGATGATTCGCATGAGCGAAGTTGCCCGGGCCTCACTAAATGTAGCCAATCACTGTCAGGAACCCTGCCTGGAATATACATTTATTTGTGAACGATTAACATGAAAGATTGTCCCTGAAAATGTCAGAAAATGTGTAATATCTAACTGAGATTAAAACCAATTATTAATTTTAATAGAGGCTATTGGGTCTTTTGAATGACGAATATATAGTGTGAAAGGGATAGATACACCGACGATATGGCTTTGTGAATGTGAACCTTTGTCTATCACAGGTACTGTCACATAACCTGTGTACGGTGATGAACATCCCTCATGATCCAGTTGCCCTGGAAGAGCACTTTAAAGATGACGATGAAGGTCCTGTCTCCAATCAAGGCTACATGCCTTACCTGAACAAGTTCATTCTTGACAAGGTCAGTTCACTGATTCCTTCTGTATTGATAGTAAACAGTCAAGTGCTTTAATGAACACACATGCCTGATGACATTGAAAATGTAAGAAAAGCAACCCCATTGTTAGTTAGATTGCAGCCCATGCTTTTTATACAAAGCAAACTTAGAATGAGTGCAATAAGAAGGTTGCTGGTAGCAGTTAGGTACTATGCAAACCTCTGTAAACTCAAGGGTGCTTACAGGTGGTTTGGTGGTCTGGTAGTTCAACAACCAGACCAGTCAATTAATATCATAACCTTAATGAGTGAAATTGAGAGAGCATTTAAGACCAATAGAGGATCAGTTAAATATCTACCATTTGTATGGATGACTCTATTATAATCTATTATTATTATTATTATTATTATTACTCTATGGTGATGAGAATACATCATCACAGCTGGAGTGTGTGTAAGTTATTGTATTTGTGTCAATTTTATGATGTCATTAATGGTTAACTGTTTGTCATTGTTACATCATCGTGTCATGCTTGAGTAAACAAATAATGTAAAAGTTACTACAGTCAGGGCAGCGGAGTCACATCTACCCTAAGTAACTTATTTAAACCCACTTCTTCAGAATCCATCTTGGGACCCCAGCCACTGATCTCCCTAAGCCTTAGCAATTCCACTAACAAATGCTCTCATATCTTCTATCCTTTAATGATAAATAAATAAAAAGTCCTACCTTATTTCTGACCTTGTTAAGTTTAGAATGTTGGCAATTTGTAGCACTTATTTCCTGGTAGTCAGATATGTCATCTGATGCCTCTGTTATTAACCTGGTTTGTTGCTACGACAGCTTGTGTATGATCTCTCCTACTCTTGGCAAATGTACTGTTGGTAAGATGCTTTGGATACAAGTGTCTGCTAAATGCTGGAAATTTAAATTATAATTCTTCCTTACAGGTCTTGTTATGTCATAGTTTGCTTGTAATGAAGGAGATCTACTATTTCATTACTCATATTGTTGTGCTGTGAGTTTCATTCCACATAAAAAAATTAGAGCTGTAGTTGAATGTGCAATTAAATATTGAAGTTATTTGTTCCATTGACAGTTGCAATGGCGTTGGGTATACACAGAATTTTGTCACCCTTTTGCAACTATGGGTTTTCAACCAGGTCACCCCAGGAACACGTTCTAGTTGCTTCAGGAAGACAGAAAGGTGTATGACGTGTTTCAGTTACTTCACTCCTTCCTCTGATGCAGATGTGTGTCCCATATTGTGCCACTGATGGCATTTGTCACTGCCTCAAGGCTTTCTTTAAAACAATGTTAATTTGAAGGGTTTCAGCGAGAGTGAAATGCTGATGACATCAGAGAGCCACAAC
>JAODUH010001544.1:0-12729 GCA_027564835.1 Typhlichthys subterraneus | reverse complement strand
GAGATTATATCTCCAAACTGGCCTGGGAACGTCTCGGGATCCCCCAGTCAGAGCTTGCTGATGTTGCTCGGGAAAGGCAAGTTTGGGGTCCCTTACTGAAGCTGCTGCCCCTGCGACCCGACTCCGGATAAGCGGGAGAAGATGGATGGATGGATGGATGGCTCTGTTCTGGGAGCTCCCAGCACTTCTATGAGCATACAAGGAAAGCCCTTTCTTTTCATTAATGGAGGAGGTGGAGAGGTGGTGGGATGCAAAACTGCTTGCAGAGGAAACGTTAAGAAAGGGTGAAGGCTAAGGATGCTTAAGAAAGCACCCTGACCAGATTGGCCAATCCTATGCATTGCCATGATCATCTGAGCTGGGCAGTGAGCTGATTGTGATCAGCTGACATTTGAGATTATGAATAGCCGGGCTTGACTTGATGTGGCCCGCCTGAACCATCACTATGCTTGATTTTTGGTTGATGAATTTATTAAAAGCAGGTTTAGTCATTCTTGAGAGTGCATTGTCTTTGAGCTCAAATCAAAACAAACTCCCTCCGAAGCCCCCCCCCCCCACAATGAAAAGCATTGCGTAGCCATGCGCACTGTTGTTGTAAGCTGTGCTCGCCACTTTTTTTAAATTCCTGTTTTCAATGCCAGGGCTATTTATTCAGCATTCACAGAGAACGGTATATTATAGCGAAATGCAAGGATATACGTATTAAGTTAATTTGACAAAAACTTTATTAGCTTACGATGGCTGACTAGAGGGTGACACAGGAGTGTATTTTCAAACCTCTCCCATCCAACTCCCAAAACAAAAAATCCAGTCCCATTCCAATCCCATGAAAACTTTTATGAAAAAATCCCATCCCATCCCAATTCCACGAAAATTTTGGGAAAAAATCCCATCCCATCCCAATTCCAAATAATTGACTCCCATTCTCTCACACTCCCGTGTTGTGTTTTTTGACCGGAGTTTGTCAGTTAGAATAAGAAAAACAACAAAAAACGTACATAGATGATGATTGTTTGTTATTTTATGTATGTTGTGTATTTGTGTATTTCTCGCCCACTCCCACTGACTTTATTTTCTGTCCCGTCCCAATCCCGTGATTAATATTTATATTGTTTTCCATCACGCGGGAATCCCAAAATAAATGTCAGTCTCTATGACTATGCCTTAAACATCCTAACATAACGTACATTGAGTTGGTGTACACTCATATTGTTGTTATTGTAAGTAGGCACGTGCACGTACAGTGTAGCATATACCATGTGCCTTACATAAAAGACTTTGCTCAGTGCAAAGTGTTGTTTCCTAGTAGTAACCAGAGTGAAACCTTCTTCAACAGACTGCTGTCAAAACAGTAGATAAGAAGTAGGAGGAAACACTGTTGAGTATAAGAATCTGAAGGACACGGCCGACAAGAGGTTATGCAACGCTTGTGTTGTGATGTGAGGTGCTGACTACTTTGACTTCCCTCCGTGTTTACAACAGACGGCCGAACATAAAGCGCGTCAGTGTTTCTCTAATACCTCAAGTGTATGACTGGAGTTTGACACAAGCGGGGAACACAGAGCTAGTTGACTCCCGCTTGCGTCAGAAACACTTGAAGCTATTAGGGAAGGCAGTCCACTGCAGCTGGCTATAATCATTTGTATGTGTTCCACACCGTCAGACAACTGTTATCGTGTGCCTATATGCTGCAGCTCTGCTGGGCTGTAGACACATGCAGCTAACTCTGGAGCATGGCATGGGTGTTGATACAATGCATTAGACATACATACTAATATGTATCACTATGTATGCACTGTGTCTATATCTAAATATATATACTGTATATACTGTATATAGTTGTTGTTTTTTTTTTATGGAAAAAACAAAACTTGGATGAGTTCCAGCCTAGCAGAGAGAATGATGTAAAGAATGATTATATTTAACAGGTCAAGATCCTTATTGTTATTAGTATTATTATTATATTTATTATGATTATTATTATTGTTCGTATTATTATTATTATTATTATTAGTGGTGGCAGTACTATATACATCTTTTCATCTCAAACATTATTTTCATTAGTCTGTTCTGTTTGGTCTCATATCAGCTTCTTGGACAGCCAGACCATGGTCTCCAGGTGAGTGCTCAGCAGCCAATTACATCCGTTGTTCTTGGCACGCTGGGTGCCCCAAGCAGGAAACGCTGAGCACTAATTGAGACTCTTCTTTACAGTAAAAGGAGAGATTTCAAGCTGCTAGCTGACCTTAATTCTCAATTATTTTAACATTAAGGACACAAATTAAGAATGTGGTCATTTAGCAGGTCCTATTATCCAAACGTGATTTACAGTGAGTAGCCAACAGAAGTATATTAAGTAATAACTTACAGCCAGTTAGGAGCTTATATGGAGTTATTTTACTGCCGTAGCTTTCAGCTGGGAATCGAACACTCACACCAAAACAGAAAAAAAGATTTTCAGGAAAATGAAATAGGTCAAGCAAGCAAATTGTAATTATTAATCTCAGCATTTAAAGGCTTTAAAAATATGCTGTTATCGGAGTTTCGTCCGGGCACAAGCTCTCCTCTCTCCCTTCCCCTGTGTGCACCGCATGCTACCCCCCCTCCTTCCCAACACCAACTGACAGTTTGCCTCCTCTGAGAGTAGAGCCAGCTGTAGCCTACTGACGATTACGGTGCCTCGCGCTTGGCTGAGAACAACAGGGCTAATATTCCTCAAACTGGCGGCGTGCTACTCAACTGTTTACTTTAACTTTAGACCGTGTACCCGCACAGGCTCTTACCGCTTGCCACTCTCCTTCTCTCCACCAGTACCGGGAGGGACATTCCACAGCCGCACAGGTCTGGCTGGACGCAGGACGGAAGGAAAGGGGGCAGTCGGTCTCCTGTGGGGTTCGTCGGTCTCCATCCTGACAGAACACCTCCCGCTGCTGAATCCCACTGCCGCATGACGCTGAGCACTGAAACAAGGACAGGTAAGGCTTTTAAAAAGACCTTTATGGTAAATGTGACGTTGAAGTGTAGAGACTGACAGCCTGGCCTGTACGACCGAGTCTGTATTCTGCTAAATAGTAACATGTGACTGGTTGTTCATTTGAACCTTTAATAATCTCTGTGCACGGTATGCTCAACATAAAAGATTGAAATGACAATTAAAGTTGTGATTAAACTTTCTGACAATCATCAAGTTATTAGGTTTACCTGTTTAACTAAGAAAGTTAAGTTGAGAAAGAACAGGTAGACCTATGTTGTGTTATTCATGGTGCAGTGTGGTGCATTATGCAAAAGGATTAAACACATTTGTCAAAACATACACAGTAAAGGTCCGTTAACTGTTCCCAGAGTAAAAAGCAAACTTCCCCCGGGATTTTTTTTCAGTATTCTCTCTCTCTCGCTCGCTCTCTCTCTCTCTCTCTCTCTCTCTCTCTCTCTCTCTCTCTCTCTCTCTCTCTCATACTACACACTGATTACACATATATAATACTACACACCCAACAATACTTTTCCAAAACAAATATGTTAGAGAAACAATGGAAGCGTGGGTTCATGCGGTATAGAGGAGGCTACAAAGAAAGCAATCCATGTTTCTTAACATACTACATACATACTAAGGAGATTTGAGGTGGGCGTATGGCGGTGATTTGAGTGCACACTTTAGTTTTATTTTCTGACCGTCTATTTTTTTTCCTGATGTCAGTATGTTTTATCATCAGTTATCAAATAAAATGCCTTTTTATTAATAACAATAACAAAAAGAAAAAAAAAGTTTGGCACCTTATTCAACTCAGCATGTGTATTAAACACTTAACAGAAAGGTGGAGATGGTGTACAGTGTGCGTGTGTGTGTGTCTATGTTTGTCTAAAGGAGAGACATCTCCAACAGAACACCTCTTAACTGTGTGCGAGGATGAAGAAGGTAAACATGTCCAGATGCTTCATTTGAGGTGAGAAACTACACTGTTAAGTTAATGGATGGGAACCAATCTAGAGAGACACCATAACATCCCTTTTATGTATCCTCTTAAGCATGTACATCTCATTTGCAATGCAATACCAAAATATGCAATAATACTGTAAGGAAACAGACTCATATATAGGCATTCCTTATTAGGTCGTAAAGTGTCTTGTACTGTAGCTGCATTTGTTTTTCAGTGCGTGACTTGTTGACTGTCGGCTCAGTATTCAAGCGGAAGTCCGAAGTGGAGAGTCATTCTGTCCTTGCCTATTGCTGCACAGCAGTCTGGGAGAAAGGAAACATCCTCTCTGAAGCACAGCATGGCGCACAGATGTGGCTCCGTGCTGGAAGTGCAATCCAGTGGGGTGAATCAGCAAATGAGGGTGAGACGGAGAGAGATGGGGCACATGTGTGTCTCCGGCAGCCTAGCCCACGTGAACACGTGTGCTGAGGTGAACGGCCCGCCTCGCGACGACATCGCGAAGGCAAGCTAACGCGTGACTGGGAAGGGTGAAGACAGAGAGAGTAAAAGGAGGAAGTAGTTTAGAAGGGGGACTGTAACAACCACAGCTAGCAAAGAAGGTTAGCGGAAATACTTAAAAAGGCGTACAAAAGAGAAAGAAGATTAAACAGATGTGGATTGTGTGGAGAGAATGAAAACAGGGAGAAGGGAAAATATAAAACTAGAAGTGTGTGTGTATGGTGTGGGGAAAGGGAGCAGATTTACACTGTCTGGAGTCTGGCCTTTTCCATCCATAGGCCTCGCCATTATGCCCATATAAGGACTTCTGGGTCTAAGTGTTTTTTCCTTATGAGAGAAATTAATTGCGTTTTTGATATTCTTCCCTACCACTGTCTGTGATTAACTCATATGTTGCAAACCTAGCGGTTCTGTCAAAGGCACATTTTCCTACAGAAAAATACTGGTGGTTCCACATTTCGAGACCGATAAGTAGTCAAAGTAAGCATTTTGCTATCGCTCCAGCGCATATAAAATACGTCTCCCGGTGCAGGATCACTAAGCGGGAAATGTAAAAGGCCAGGCTGTGATGTTACCATAGCAACTTCCATTAGTAATTACTACACTTAAAAACTAAAATAAGTTTAACATTTTTTTTTATCCTGACACTATTAAAATATACTAGCTTGCACAAAGTTTTGAAGGGACTTTTTTTGCAGTTAGCAAACAGCATATAACTTGAAAACGAAAACCTCAACATATATGAAATGTATGCTGAAAGCTCAATTTATTAGCACTGACTAAAACAAAATGAAACAATAGGAAAAATGTCATTCTGTGATCGTATTCACTTTGGAATTTTAGACTTGGAAGTGCTCCAGACTTTTAACTGTGACGACACGACTGCCGAGGTCTATTAGCACTACATCACATAAGTAACTCTGTGCGTCTGATACATATACCCACGAAAGCACAATGACTTTCCAAAAGTGAGGAAGTCGTTTTCATTAGCTGTTTGAAGTCGATTTTCATTGGCTGTTTGAAGTCGATTTTCATTGGCTGGTGGCATTGTCACTCACGAAGTCTGTATCTGTAATTCCGGTGCAACACTAGTGCAGGCCTATATTTCAAAATTAAAAATAAACTTATCTAACCGATATAAAATATAAAATACTAAAAACAGATACAATACCTGAAAACAGCCAGTTGTGTTAGTAAATTTTTTAACAAATTCCTCTGTATAAAGTTTAACGTCCGACTTTGTCATTGAGTTACGTAGTTGGTCGTTGTGCATGTCAATCAAAATACCTCTACTGTCAAGTACGCGGGTCTTGACGCAGTTAGCCAGCGCTGTGTCCCAGGCCCGGCCTTCACGTAAATAAAGACGTGGCTCTGTGAGACTAGTCTGGACTTAACCATATGTAGCGCTAGATGAAAGAGAAGGCTGCATCCCTGCTGCTGGTTAGTTTACTGCTCTGTGGTTCAGCCACAGTCCCCTGTCCCGGGCCTGAGCAACACCCAGGCACACGACAACATGATGCGGAACAGTTAGCAGGCAGGCATGGCGGAAGACAGACACATGTTTTCACACGCACACGCACACACACACACACACTCTTTAACACATTAAAGTGGAACAGGAAGAAGCAGCGTGGGAATGTACTTGGAGTTGAGTGCCTCACAGCAAGGAGGGTCCTACAGTTACCTCTGCCCAGTCGCCAGTCTTCCACTTAGCACAGCGGGCACCGCGACAGCGCCTCTGCTTGCTGGGCTTGGACGGCAGGTGCTGGCAGCTCTCCTCTGGGACGGGGAGGCCCGATCGGCCCAGACAGCTGACCTTGCGGTGTTTGAATCCTCGGCCACAGGAAGTGGAGCACTGCAACAGGAAACATGTATGAAAAGAAGAAAGGAGTTTCGGCACCAGTATCTTATTATGGCAAAATAAGCAATTCTAGCATGCATACATTGTTTTTACTACAGACCTGTCAAAAAATAATGACCACTTATATACTGTTTACAATTACAAGTATTTTATTTTCATGAAGTTATTTCTATTTGAAGGTATGGCTCTGTTCCGGGAGCTCCCTGCCTTTCCATGCGCATACATGGAAAGCCCAAGGCAGGGAGAGCAGCAAAAAGACCCCCCATAAGGTACAAAACAGAGCAACACCCAGGCCCACCACAACCGTGACATTAAATAATCAAACACATCATTAATGGAGGAGGTGGGGAGGTGGTGGGATGCATAAAAGCTTGCAGAGGAAGCGCTAAGAAAGGACATTTTGAATAAGCGCCCCGACGAGTTTGGTCTATAGTATGCTTTGTCGTGATTGGCTGGGCAGTCTGGTCACTGAGATCATCTGGCAAGGAGCTGATTGTCATCAGCTAACAATTGAGATTAAGCTTGGCCGGGCGTGACTTTGTGGCCTGCCTGAACTATCGCTATGCTCGATGTATGCGTTTGTGCTAGGGCTGTGCATTGACAAAAATCTTGCGATACAATACATATCACGATACGGGACACAATTCGATATATTGCGATATTTTGTCATGTCATGTCATTTGGAAAATTGTCATAGCAATGCTAATATGTGGCGACACTGCAAAAATAACAGATACAATTACATAAACTTGCTCAGGGACTTGGATGGAAATTAGCTTAAAGCTAAATATGGTAACAAGCATCTTTTCTCTGTTTTGAGGTTATTGTATTTTGTACATGGTCCTTTTATAAAATATATTGAGCAAATCATTAAAAACATTTTTTTTAATCAATAATGTAGAGAATCGATACAGTATTGCGCAATGTAATACTGTTATATTTGGGTGTATTTATACTTTCTTACACCCCTACTTTGTTCAATATGCATTGTATTTAATAATATTTAACAGAGCGTAAACCTATTTTGCATCTATTTACAGTATTCATTTTAAATTTAAATTATTGTTTGTATTGTCTTGTGACACCCGGCCCTGAAGCACTGCCAAGCCCCAGCTTGACCGCTGCCATGTCAGCCTGGCAGCGGTCTGTTTCACCTCAGGGTTCACTGAGCTACTCAGAGTCTTAACTCACTATGACAGGAATAACACCCGCCACTGAGCGTACGCACACACACACACACAAACACACACACATGCATGCACGCGCCCTCACACGTACACATGCACGCACACACAAGCGCTCACACACACACACACACACACAGAATGCCAGTTTCCCCAGGGGCAATGGAAATGGGCGGTTGGTTTGTGCTGGGATTATCAAAGGGGGCGTTTGCGTTTGGGGGATAGATGGGAAGCGACAGGCTCAAGGTTGAACGAGTACATGGCCCAGCGCAGGCCTCTGCTCTGACCGGGAAGGGACTCACCATGAACCTTTCACCTCTTTCAGGGAGGTAATGAGGGCTGGTATCCTACAATAGGAGAAAATGAAATCCAACATGATAATCACTCTGTGATTATCTGTGTGTGTGCTGTGCAGTGGTATAATAATGTGTTCTTGATAAAATAAAGGTTAACCCTGTCAGATGGATTAAATGGAGGTTGCCAGGTTGGTTTTGCAGGCTAAATTGGCTGTGATTCGTTGCGGAGCCACATGCATTTCAAAGTATTTATATATTGTGTTACAGTAGGTCAAAACAGACATTAACGTTGTTTATATATTTGAGTTTCTTGCAGCTCCAAAAAAAAAAAAAAAAAAAGATATTGTGAAATACTTTTCAGTATACCATGATATAGAATGACATCTAGCTAATTAGTGTTACATAAGCAGATCACACGCATAGCTTAGAACCAAGGTGGGTCATTTTGGGATAATTAGGACTGTGCCGTAAAGATTTAAATCATTAAAGGCAGGTATTTACAGTCCAAGGCACTCTGCCAGCTTATTGCTCTGGCAGGTCATACAAAAGTGTAGTCTATACACTACAGGGGCTCCCAAACTTTTTTGTGCCACCTAGAGAGGACTAATCTGTTTAGAAACATACCAAACATCAAAAACCTATCAATTTTAGCTAATGCTATACCTGTGTGTGTGTGTGCCAAATATTTTTGAGCAGAGCCCCTCAGAATCTATGGTGTGCACGTGGCTAGATAGGATTTTATCCAATCAGGAACAAGTAGGCTATTTTGTCACAACCTTACTCACAACCAATGAGTGAAACAACACAATATTAAAGCACAGAAGCCTTTTGATATTCCTCCTTCATTCAATGGCCGCTTGCAATTTTCGCGACCCACTCCCTCCCACTCAGTGACCCACAGTTTGAAAACCGCTGGTCTATACAAGGGCTTTCCAGTGGTTGTGCCTTGCTGTTACATTGGGCACCATTACAAATGGGTTAATGGTCACCATCCATTTATGCAGTCTATGAACTCTCATGCAGTTTACATTCATTGCCAGAGTTCAGGCAAGCTTTCTAACAGCATGAATGAAATGTTTGAATGTTAAAATTTTCCCTTCAGACACAAAATTAATAATTAAAATGACCTTTTTATTACACAATGTAGAGAAACACAGCTTCGCTCACTAGCATTGATCAACATGCTGTCTAAACATAATCCTGAAGCTTTATAAAGATTTCCCGACATTTTTCCCAATGTCACAGCAAAGTCTGCAGCTGCGGAGGAAGACACCCTTCCCACCAGCGCCTCCC
Organism: Typhlichthys subterraneus; assembly: GCA_027564835.1. Taxonomy (NCBI): domain Eukaryota; kingdom Metazoa; phylum Chordata; class Actinopteri; order Percopsiformes; family Amblyopsidae; genus Typhlichthys; species Typhlichthys subterraneus. Next base: position 3,659 of record JAODUH010001544.1, on the reverse strand, counting down.
TCATTTGAGTCCCTGTAACCACACCCCGCGTAAGGCCAAAGGAGAGACGGGGCCCACATATAGGGGGCAAAGGGAAATGATGACTTTACAGAAGAGCACGCATCACCGGGCATTCCAAAACAGCCGTGGTGGACAATATGGAATGAATGAACACACTAAATGAAATAGGAACTCCAGTCATGCATTGTCATGGGGAATATAGTTTTGCCTCGACACAAAGACCTTGGAACTCCTAACACACAGAGCGTAAAGAGGTCCTGACACTATAAAATAACAAGACCTATTCTGCTGAGTGATTTGTATTTGTGTTTGAATTGAGTGAAGGCCCTAGCCGTGAGGACTGCTTTATAAGTTATTTGCCAGGCCCGCGTCCAGATATTCTAAGCAATTTACTAATACGTCAATGAAGCACTAAATCATATAGGCCAATTCCACTTCCATGTTCACATTGTAATTACTGTAAAGATCAGACCGGTCATTTTTAGTTCCAACACTCAAGGTCCACAAAATATTGCTGATCTCTTTAACTGGGTTACAACCTTTTACACAGTAAGGTTATAGTACCTTACTGTGGTTATAGTATACTCATTATAGTAGGTTATAGTATACTCATTTATACGGACTATTTTAGAACTACTGCTCCTTTGGTGTGAGTTAGTGTAAGCTGACATGCCAGGAGATAATATTCTAAATAGATGAGGTTTGAGTTCTTGGTATATTTAGAAGATAATTCCATGCCATAAAAGTTAATGATGTTCTAATTAATACATTGAAGACAGACAATCACTAAATAAATCATTCTCATTAAATATAACCTGGGTACTACACTAATAATAGTAAAAACGAAAGAAGCCTTCAAAGGTATCGCTACTAAACTTTAATCATATCCTTTACGAAAATCAACAGAAATTCCATGAAAAATGTAATATATTGACATGGTTTTATGGTGAAGGAGCATTAAATACATGTAATTACATAAATGTACAAAATATTTGTTGAGACACAGACTGACGCTGCAATGTTTAAATGGGATTAACCAAAATAACAGTATTTCATTAGATTATGGGAATTGCATTTGAAAGCTACTACTGTATGTTGTTTTTGTATTATTCAAATAAAACATTTAAATATATTAAAGTGTACAATTAATAAATTATTGCGATCTGTAAACTATAACATGTGTTATACTTTTTAAACATTTTAGTGATCCTGACACTACACATACAGTATAGGCGATCCCATTACTAAACAATGCATGGTAAAACAATCTTCTCACTGCTCCCTGCTGTGTTAACATGTTCTTAGTGTGGTGCCGATACAGATCTTTATTACCAGGGGTTGTCGTCACCTGGGTGGGCTGAAGGCAAAATCTGCCACGATTCTAGATAAGCATCAACTACTTGTCAAACGCAGTAGAAATTACTTAAATGTGGAAGGTAATTTAGGGTGAATTTAGGGATATGTACTTCACCAGATAGCTTCAACATTTCACGGCCAGCATAAATAAGTAAGAGAGAGATAGAGAGAGAGAAAGAGCAATAGCGCTTAACAGAGAATGAGGTAGACACTTCAGATTGGCCCAGTGGCTGAGCTCCGAAGGCAGAACAATAGAGAGCCTAAGTCACTTCCGCATTATGGGAGCTAAATTAAATAATAAATATGTATGGTGACGGTAAGAATCAAATTATTTTTAGATCCCGTTTGCTGTGTGACACGAAATAGACGTATGATGTCTGACTATTTAAAAGAAACATTTTAGAGTCAAGAAAGCCTTAGTTTGTTGTGCATTTGTTGAAGTATAAGACTGTGAGAATATGTAATCAGTAAGACTACAAACCCTGTGTCACGTAAGTGTTATGACGTTTTGTTTCTCCCTTGTTTTGGCAAAACACGTTATAGAGTAAGTAATCGTCATTTAATGGATGGCTGAGTTGTTCCATGTGCGGTATTGAGCATAGCAACTCCAACTCCATGTATAAAACATTATCTAACACAGTATCTTAACAAGCACCATTGGACTAGAAAATAATAAACCTATTAGTCCACACTTCTGCATTACAACCTTCTAACAAACTGTAATATAGTGGCTATGCTATCCATTCTAATTACAACAAAATTCCTGAAACACTTTATTTTACAGTCTAATCTATTTGCTTGGAATTCTCCAAGGAATAATACTGGTTCATACATAATGGTATGATCTGCATCAAATGGACGTGCTGAGTCAGCATGTCACTTCACACTACCCTTTCCATTATAAATCAACTGCAAAATAAAGTGTCAGTTTAGCAACTTAGGTAAAAACCACATATTGAATACTTGACATTAAAGTCTCGTGCACATGAGCACTTAAAAGATATATACTTCTCCAACCTGTGATATACAAAAGCAAAATCCTAAAAAATGAAAATGACTGATAGTAAGTGTGCTACGACACAATATAAATCACCTTTTGAGGTTAATTCTATATATAAAAAATAAAAGTTAAAAGTAATAAGTTATAAATTATTAAAAATACAATATATATTTTACAAGCTAACTCTCATTGTGATACCATGGTCCTGAATGTCTTCATAAGGTAAATAAGACCAACAACAGCTTTTATGATAAGTTATCAAAAAAAAATTTCATAAGGTCACAGCTGTCAATGAAGAGTTTTGTCATTTTGGCATGTATCTTATCATTGCATCTGTGACGATAAGTGCAACAAAAATAAATGTTTGTACAGGCACCAGATGGGCATAGGGAAGGAAGGGGGTTAAAGGTGAGAGAAGGGGTAATTCTGATTTATCTAGCAAAAACATCATCAAAAAGCCACCTGTTAGCTATGTGTAGCTTGTTTGGCTTGGTCATGCTATTACAACTTTATCGCTGAAACTCCTTATGGAGGAAAAAGTTAAAAAACTGTTTTGGGGGAAAAGGAAGGTGAAAAAATGGAATAGAGTATTTTTACGAGCGTACCGAGCTCCATGGGTGTGTTCTCCAGTGGGGACTAGACGGGCATGACTGAGTATTGCACTGCTCACGATCCGGTGGCTTGTCCAGAATCTCGCAGCTCAGATCATTGAAGCGCTCGCCATTGGGACGTTGGCAGACCACGAGCCTGGTCCGTATCCCACCACCGCATGACTTGGTGCACTGTAGACAAACACACAAGGAGGATTGTGTGTTTCAGATCAGAGCTAGGCGACAATTAGCCATGGTTCAGGAGAAAATGAGGATGCATTACATAAGTTCGACCCAAAAAAAACAGAACTTCGACACACAATGGTGTCATATGTCATCACTACAATACTGACACTGGCATAGGGTACAGATTCAACAAACTAAAGGCTATATAGTCTTTACAAACTAAAGCCATGACATTGCAATAAATGGTTGTTTATCGTTAAAGTGTGTGTTCGGAGGCGTAGGAGATGTGAAATTTATTGCAGAATATGGGGTATATTTCCACAGTAACCTAACCACCCTTGGGGGCTGTCCCGAACAAATCTGCAGGATGACCCAGAGCGTAGGCTAGCCAAAAATGAAATCTGATTGAACATAGAATGCTACTGCTTCTCTGATTCTTCCTCCTAAATTATTTCCATCCATCCATCCATCTTCTCCCGCTTATCCGGAGTCGGGTCGCGGGGGCAGCAGCTTCAGTAAGGGACCCC